>JALQSN010000176.1:0-90037 GCA_023690525.1 Holotrichia oblita
ATAGGGCAGCAATTCAGTGTAATTATGTAAATTATATACATGTTTCAAGGCAAAAGAATAACCTTTGCTTTTTAACTCCTGAATTTTATTAATATACATTTCAAGCGGTTCGATAGTATTATCTAAAACAAAGATGATTTTTTCTGGGGTGCGTTGCATTTCGCACTTAAATCCGCAAGTAATGCCATTGGGTTAATTGGCACAAAAACCGGATTCCCGCCGCTTATTGCTTCTATGCCAACGCTATTAATAATTTTAAGTGCCTGAGAGTTTAAAACTCCGTCAAACATTTTAGAGCATTGAGCGTCAGCCACCAAATTATTAGCTTTTTTCACGGTGAAATAATAAGCATTAACATCCATTTTCCTATCAAACAACGGTATAACAGAAATTAACATTGCTGCCTCCTTTCAAACATAAAGGAATTATATTCATGATAATCCTTTAGAACCATTTAAGCAAGAAAAAAAATACAGAAAAAGTAATGAAAAATTAAAGAAAAAAATATTTTCATTATGCTTAATTATTTAATGTTTAAATTTTGCATAACGAAAATATTTTTATTAATTTATTTTTCCATTATTTTACGGTTAAATGCTTAAGCCATTGATAAGGAAACCAAAGCTTAATTTCAAACCCATTAGAAGCTTTAATATTTATGTTTCCTTTGGGCGGTATTTCAATATTTCCGTTTGTAAGTTCAATTAACGGCGCTTCCCACTGTCTATTCGGTATAGGCGCGTTATTTTCAGTTGCCTCCTTTAACTCCTCATATGAAGGCGGAATCCATTGCCCGGGAAATGTTAAGATATAATCGTATTTGGGGTCGGATTGTTTACTTCCGCTGTTATTCTTTATATTAAAAATATCTTCCGATTTATTACTGATGTCAATAATTTTACCTGACGCTATTGAATGTACATAAAGCGCCGGATCGGATTTTTTATTAATAGATATTTGTTTATTATTATTCCACTCAATCGGAAACCAAATCTGTATAGATTCTTTTTGCGCCGTAATAATAGCTTTGCCGCGTTTTGACAAAGTTATATCGCCTGTAACTCCCGCGTCGTAATCGTCAATATCTCCGCCTGAATTTATAAGCACATAATCATACTTTGCATTTTCACGTTTTGATACGCCGCCAGTATAAATGCCGTAAGCATGGTTATCGTCTGCGTTTGAAATTTCAACTGTTTGACCCGCAGCCAGAGTATAGCTGTATACACTGTTTTTAGCTCCGGAAAACGCAACGCCGTTTTTAGTATATTCATAAGGAATAAAAAGAGTTAAACCGGCGTCCTTACTTGCTGTCAGAGTGTAAGTAGACTCCGGAGAAATATCAAAATCATAATCTTCGGATTCAATTAAACAGCCCAATATATTTCCTGCTTTATCGGCATATACATAATCGTACACAATTTTTTCGCCTTTTACAGATACGTTTACTTCTAATTCTTTATTTGTATTCGCTATCCGTATACCCTGCCCCGCACCGACGGTTTTATAAAAAATAGCAGGCGACGCGGATTCTTTAATTGCCACAGTTTTGTTTTGAATCCATTCATAAGGCATTTGCAACTTTAACTCATAACTTTTGCCTGCCGTAACCGTAGTTTTTCCGCCGCGTTCCACTCCAATTTCAGTAAAATTTCCGTCAGCCGCATAATCCGAAACTTTACCTAATGAATCGCGAATAACATAATCCAACGGAGGTGTATAACGTTCGCCGGAATTTGTTTTAATAACGCGCTCGGTTTCTGATTTGCTGTCCGTATACTCAAATGTAATGCTCTTTTCCGCACGTAAGGTATATTCATATAAAGCCGGTTCTGTTTTATTTACTATCTCAAGCGTGCCGTTAAGCCAGCTTTCCGGAAACGAAACCTTAAGAGCGCTTTTTTTATCAGCGGTTATAAGAGCCGTACCGCCGCCATTAAGTAAAAAACCGTTTAAAGAAGCTTCTTCTTTTCCGTATTCCGTAACAATCCCATCATTTTTTATCACATAATCATATTCACCGCCATTAATCCCAAAAGATAAATTCAAATCCTTTTTTTTGTTAACAATCATGAGAGATTCTGACGGATTAATAGTAACTGTATGTAAAACAGCATCTGTGGTTTCCGAAAACTCTAAAAATTCTTTCCATTTATACGGAAGCCAAAGTTTAAGCGGATATCCGTTATTAACAGTAATAAGAAGCGAATCTCCCGGTGTAATTAAAATACTTCCGCTTTCTGTGCTGCCAAAATCCTTTGCGCCGCTGCCGCTCATATATACAAAATCAACTTCCGGTAATGAAACACCATCGTCATAACTGCTTATTATATCGTATGTTTCTTTCCCGTTGTTATATAAACGAAGCGTCTTTTCTGGAGCAAGAGTTAAATTAAATAAAGCCGGTTCGGAGTATTCGTTGAATTTTAAATCTGCTGCCGATTCTTCGGGAAGCCAAAGCTTTATATTTCGCTCGCTTTCCGATGTAATCAAGGTCATTCCGCCTTCTAAAACAGGTATGTTATCAACGGATTTTCCGTATTCCCTCGCAATTTTATAAGCATCGTAGGCTACATATCCAAAGATTAGCGGTTGTTCTGATATATCCGCGTCATGGGATATATTAAAACTCTGTTCTAAATTACTGTTTGTAACAGCAACCGTTTTACCGGATGATAAAGTATATGTGTAAAGCGATGTTTTACTTTCTTTTTTAAAATTTAAATTTTTTGATAATTCATAAGGTAAATAAATTTCCAAATCCGTTTTTGCCGTAACAAGTGCAGCTCCGCCTGCAATAATTTGAATAACACTGGATTGCGCATCATTTTCATACTCTTTTACATATCCCGCAATATCCTTGTGTACACAATCATATTTAGGAACTTTAATGTTATCGTTCAACGACGCTGCCGATACCGAATATTCAACGCCTGTATTTTTATTTATTATTTCAACCGTTTCTTCGGTTTTCATTGTAATACGGTACAAAGCGGGCGTTTGCTGTTCTGTAACTTTAATCTGTGCGCCGTTGTATGTAACATCTATTGCGTTTTTACCTGTTACCGTAACAACAATACTCCCACCTGCGCTTATTAAAAAGCTTCCTTTTTGGCTTCCGCAGCTTTCAATATCGCCGTTTTTGTCATAACTCACATAATCGTATACCGCATTTGCCGAAGGTGTTTTACTTGTGATAAAGCAATATTTATCAATATTTTCATTAATAAACTTGTAAGTTAATCCGGATGAAAGATTTTTTTGCTTTCTGCCGCGTAAACCAAATTGTAAAGGTTTAAAACGGTAAGAACGAATAATAATAAAAATACCGTTATATTTTTTAAAAGCATACCCGCAGGCTTTAATCCTGCTTTTATCTCCATTAAAATCACTCCTAAACTATGCCTCAAGCGGCGTTTTGTGCCGTAAACGGCTTTATATCGATATTAACTTTCAGCTTCGCTACTGGGAGCACTCATAAAAATCGCTCCGTCCTTCATCTCCAGCTTGATTTTATTTCCGTTTATTCCTAACTTGTTCAAATATTCTCTTGGGATTTGCACTCGTCCGGCACGGTCTAAAACTGCGTATTCATCATGCAAGGCTTCTCCCGAGTCAGAAAGGTCCGCTAAATTTTGAAATTTATCCCGATAACTCTGCCGTAAAATAATTTCACTGCTTGTTTTTCCGTCGCGAATTGCCACAACCCTGTTAACCTTTTTTGAAAGCTGCATATCGTGAGTGACAATTATAACTGTTGTTTTTAATTCTTTATTTATTGTCCTAAAAAGCTCTAATATTTGATCCGACGTTTTAACGTCAACCGAGCCTGTCGGCTCATCTGCCAGTAAAACCCGCGGTTCATTAACCAAAGCCAGTGCTATCGCAACGCGCTGCTGTTCTCCGCCGGATAATTGTGCAAGCTTTGATTTAGATTTTTTCTTAAGCCCAACCAAATCAAGAAGCGCAAGAGCTCTCTCCTTTTTTTTACTTCCTCCGCAAAAATCCATCGGCATCATAATATTTTCGGCTGCGGTAAGGAACGGAAGTAAATTCCGTGCGTTGTTCTGCCAAACAAAGCCAACGGTTTTTCTTTTATAATCCACCAAATCCTTTTCGACAAGCTTAAACAGGTCTTTTCCGTCTACATATAATTTCCCGGCGGACGGTCTATCTAAACCCCCAATCATATTTAAAAGCGTGGATTTTCCGCTTCCGCTGTTTCCGATTATAGCCATAATCTCTCCGCGCTCAATCTTTAAATCAAGCCCTTGCAGCGCAAGCACCTCAATATCTTTTGTTTTATATATCTTAACTAAGTTCTCGCATTCAACCACATATTCATCCATTCGTCAGCTCACCGTCCTCCATTACATAAATTCTGTCGGCAAACTCCAAAAGCCCGGGGTCGTGCGTTGTCATCAGGATTGCTACGCCTTCCGATTCCACCAATTCACGGAACACTTTTATTACTTGAAGTCCCAAGGTTGTGTCCAATTCCGCTGTCGGCTCGTCTGCAAAAATAATTTTAGGATGATGCGCAATAGCTCTTGCAATTGCAACACGCTGCTGCTCTCCGCCGGAGAGTTCCTGCGGTAAATGGTGCATTCTCTGCGATAAACCTACCATAGAAAGCACTTGCTCCGCACGCGCTTTGCGCTCCGCTCCGCTACGGTAACGCCCAGATATCCTAAGCCCAAACTCAACGTTTTCATAAGCAGTCATCATTGAAACTAACGCTACAGATTGGAAAATAAATCCCATTTGAGTACGCCTTATTTTATCCCGTACCGGTTCGGACACCCGCGTAATATCGCGTTCATCGAAATGCACCGCACCCTCCGTTGGATAATCCAACGCACCTAATATATTAATCAGTGTGGTTTTACCTGAACCCGACCTGCCTTTTAAAAGTGTCAGCTTCCCTTTTTCTACAGAAATATCTACACCCTTAAGCGCCCAAAAAGTTTGCCCGGCGGTTGTAAACCCACGTTTAATCTGCTCGCAGCTTAAACAGTTATCCATTAATCTTCACCTAATTTCAATGCCTGCGCAATCTTTATCCTTGAAACAAACACACCTAAAAGACTCAGGCAAAATACAATCATAATACCCGTGATACCCAACAACCGGATGTAATCTTCAGATTGGATGACGATTAAAAACGGAATAAGCTTTTCCGACGCCATGTAAGCAAGCTGAATAATCGGAACAAACAGCCTTGATGCAATCTCGCCTACCAAAACGCCTAAAGATAAACCTGCTCCGGTTATTAAAACCTGTTCAATTATAAGCATACCTATTATGTTTTTAAAACCCATACCCATAGCGCGGAATACACCGAATTGCAATACGCGTGATTTAATTGCCAATATCCAATAAATTAAAAAGCCTGTGGCGCAAACGATTATTATTATTATAAAACCAACTGTCAGAACTCCGTTCATACCCTGTAAAAGCGGTGCGTTAAGGCTTGAGACAACCTCTGATTTACTGTCTTTAAACATAACGAAGCGGGATTTATTATCCTTTGCGAAATCATATATAAAACGGTTAGAGGAACTGCCTGTTTTCATCCAAACCTCATAAGGCAAAACGCCTATATTTGATTGTATGTAATTTAAATTAGATACAATGAGCCATTTGTCAATTTCACTGTACAGCCCGTCTTCGCCCTCTATCCTTTCCAAATTTTTAAAACCCGGCCAGTAATCAATAAAACCGTGAATCGTTCCCGTCACAGTATCGCCGCTATTTGTTTGAAAGGTTATGGTATCGTTAAGCGCATACCCGTAAGTTGTTTTAAAATTTGTTGAGAGTAAAACAGCGTCGTTTTTAACTGCCAATGAATTTAAATATTCATAAAAATGAGCTCCGAATAAATCATTGCGGTACCATGCGGTAAGACCAAAGCTTTTAGTGTTAACCGCCATAAGCTCAACATCCGAACGAATTCCATCCGAACGGTCTCCTTCTTTAAAAATAACGTTAACGTTATCCCTGTAAACTTTTGCAGCGGATACAACATCGGCAAATGAAGTAAACCTACCAAAATCCGGCTCGGTATATACAATCTTATTTTGATTTATTTTAACGCCGTCCTTATCGTATACGCTGTTATCCTGCCATCTTTCTTTATATACCAAATCCGCGCCCGCGCTGTACATAATTTTATCCTCACTGTTGAGGTTTATAGTGCGTGCGGCTTTTGCGTCAAATATACCGACAGCCAGTGTAAAAACTAAAAATATCATTATAAATTGTTCGTCTCCGCCGGAACGTATTAACCGTAAAAACGATGCGTAAAAAGCAGGCGGCCAAAGCTTTTTAAAAACCATGTAAATAAACTTTATAAGATATGGGTACAAACGAAGAGCAACAAGCCCCATACCTAAAATAAATAATGACGAGCTTAAAAATAAAAGAGGGTCAACAGAATTGATATCCTTTACAGAAATCGCAAACGCTTCCTGACGTTTTGTCATGGAATAAAGGCTGTACAAAGATAACGCAAGCGCCGCAAAATCCAAAAAAAACATTTGCCACAAGGGCTTACGCTGCCCTGCGGCTTTAGAACGTTTGTGGTCAACAATAGTTACTTTGGAATAACCAAATACCGGAAGCGTCATTGCAGCAAGTGAAAACAACGCAGCAATCCCGGAATATATAAACGCTTCAGGAATTAGTGCCACATTAAGCGCGCTTCTTTGAACCAAATTTAAAAATCCGCTGCTTGAGCCTAAAACCTTGCATATAAGTACCGCAAGCGGCATACCAATCGGCATACCAACGGCGCAAATAATTAACCCCTGCATAAAATATATGGATATAATTTGTCTTCGCGAAGCTCCGCGGCTTTTTATAACAGATATCGAATCCTGTTCGATTTTTAAAATCTGACGCGAAACCATATAAGTGAAAAAAGCCAGAAGCATAAACACAGGAACTTGTAAAACCAAAAGAGTTACGGATAATGAATCCGCTTTATCCTGATAAGATGAAATAATTGGAATAAATGTATTCTTATATGTTATAGCATAAGTTGAACTTACTGCTTTAATATCAGAATATTTAGCGTCTGCTTCGATATAACGCGGGATACTCCTTATTTCAAATCTGTTATAATCATATATCTGCTGCCATGTAGTCGTAATCCTAAAGGACGACGGGTTTTCGGATAGTACAATTTGTTCCATTAAATCGTGGCTTATGAGAAGATTAGAAGAATATACATTTGGTGATTGAGTCCAATACGGGTCGGTTTCATTGCTGTTTGTAAAAATACCAACAATTTTTATTTTAAGCGGTACGCCAAAAACTAAATGTCTTTGCTCAACAAGAACTTCGTCCATTAGCAAATCCATTTTATCCATCGTTCTTTGGTTGACAACCGCTTCAATTACACCGTCTTGTATTTCGTTTGAAAACATACGGCCCTTTACTATAGTAATATGGTCTTCCAAATCCGTACGCGCAGTAACAATCCCGGCCTTTGCCCGTCTTTTTTCCTCTCGCGGGGTTTCGGAATCAAACTGAGTGTTTGTAATTGCTACTTCCTCTGTTACAGCAAGAGTTGGTATTGAAAACGCATTTAGTATTTCTTTATTTAAAATTTCGCGAGTGTTAACAAAACCGTCTATTCCTATTTTTGTGTTATTCATAAAAATAAGCTTTAATTCAATAAGCGCAGGATACTCCTCATCAACTTGCCCGTACCCTTTTATTTCCGATAAAACAGAATCTTCCTCACTGACAGTTTGATATTCTTGCATTTCTTTAACAAGCATACGGTGCAGCGTTGCATTTTTATAAAGCGGTACGCTGGCAACCGTGGCAATCATTAGTATATTCCCAACCAACAAGCTTATAATCATCCATTTATTATTTAACATTTTCCGCATTAAAAACGAAAACATAAGTCACCTCGATTTATTCACTGCGAAATTTAATATAAGACGGAGGTTATAACCGGGATATTTTTCCCTGCGACTGCTGTAAAACCACATCACCCTTTTTAAGCCCTGTAATAATCTCAATCATCGTACTGCCGATAACTCCGGTTTGCACATACCGCTTTTTAATAACACCATCTTCTATAAGCATTACATACCGCCGGTTTTCCTCAGGTTTGACCGCATCTTTATGAACAACAGTAACTCCGCTTATATACATACTTTGTCCATTTACCGCACTTGCATTTGCTCTAACATTGCCGTCATTATTATACGGCTCGTCAAATTCAACAAAAGCCGCAACCTCTCCCGCTTTAGATAAATCGGTTATAACTTGAGCCGGGTATTTTTTATCTTCACCCTCAACATCAATCATAACTTTTGAATTATATATAAGCTTTTGGTTGTCGCCGTTAATACCAATGAGGAAAATATTTTTACGGTATATATCCATAAGCCGCGTATTCGGCTCAACCTTATCATCTTTTTTAAGATAAAAATTAATTATCACACCGTCAAACGGTGCGGTTACAAGTATCCCCTGAAGCTTTTTTTCGATTTCTTCAAGATTTTTTTTCATCTCATATGTTTGCCGCTCATAATTATATAAGTACATCTCAAGCTCAAGCTTAGCTTTTTCAATCCTTATACGCTGCAAATCGGCTTCTTGCGCATTCATGCCGGAAAGCTGCTCCGCCATTTCCGCAATACTGTCCTGTTTTGCGGATGTTTCGGTTTCAAAAGCTTTTTCGTTATAATCCAAATTAAACAGTATTTTTTCCCGTTCGCTGTATAAGTTATCATTGTTATAACTTATTTTAAGTATAGGGTCACCCTTTTTAAATTCCCGATTGTTTATTTCGTCAGGAAAAATTTCTGTAATATAACCGGTGTCCTCACCGCCCGGATATATTGCGTCCACAGGGTAATGCATCCTTACCTGCATGGTATATGGTGTTAAAACATCACCAATTTCGCAAACTGCAGTTTTTACAACAGAAGATGACGATGTTAATTGTGAATTTTCCACCTCCGCTGAATATATCAAATCCGCGTTTTGCACGGATGCTCCAGCACATGATGAAAGAAACGCAATTACTGTTAAAGTCAGACCTAAAATTAAAACTTTTTTACCTTCTGACAACAACCTCATCTCCCTCGTTAATTCCGCTTTTTATTTCTGCAAAGCTCTCATTTACTATACCAACAGTAACATTTCTTAAAACTCTTTTACCGTCTTCAATAACATATACATAATCACCTTCAACTTCATCCTTGTAATAAATAGAATTAGCTGGAACAGTAATCACATTTTCAACAGACGTTGATATCAAGTTAAGTGCTGCATATTGCCCGGGTTTTATAAATTCGTCAGCATTTTCAAAGTTAAAAGTATAGGGTGCTATTAACCCGCCGTCAGGCGATTGGTATTGGTTTCTGTATTTTGTGATTTCTTCCTTTGTTAAAGGAATAAAGCTTAATTCATACTCCCTGTCAGATATTCTTCCTGTAATCCTTTTTGATTTGGAAGGATCCATACGTGTAGGCTCCATTTTTACAAAAATTTTACTTTCGTCCGCAAGATACACAACATTGGTAAAAGCCGTAATATTTCCGCCGGGCACTATATTTGCTATATAAACTACCCGTCCGTCAAAAGGAGCTTCAAGCACAGCTTTATCTCTCCGGCTTTTTAAATTTTCCAACTGAGAATACTGCCGCGCAATATCAGATTCCTGTCTTTCCTGCATGTGCTGCAATTCTAAAGTCAGCATATCCAATTCATAATTAAGCTTTTTAATTGTATCCTTGTCTTTACTGCTTTCTTGTGCGAGCTTTAATTCAGCTATCATAATGTCGTATTTTTTAAGCTCTGTTTCAAAATTGCTCCTAATTCTGTAATCTTCTATGTAGTCTAGTTTTTCATCTATAAGTTTATCAATAGATTCAGTGTTTAATGTTATTAAAGAATCGCCTTTTTTAACATAATCGCCCAATTTAACGTCTATAGAGCCGATAGGTAATTCTGTTTCTCTAAAATATACACCCTCGTTATAGCATAATACATAAGCGTTATATCTAGCAGAAACTACAACATCACCTCGTGCGGCTAAAGCGGTGTCCTCAACCAGCTCGTTATCAGCCGAATCAATAAGTTCTATCTCAACCGGGCTTTTTTGATAATATTGGCAGGATGCGAGTATTAATGTAAATATTAATAAAACTAAAATTTTATTTTTAAGATATAACAACGCTGTCGCCCTCCTCAAGTCCGGATACTATTTCAACCAGCCCACTGGAATCCTCCATCCCAATTTCAATATTAAGCATTTCACGTACATTATCATTTAAAATATACACAAACTGTTTACCATCCGAAGTATTAACAGCTCTGCGCGGAAGATACAGCACGTCATCCTTTACTTCTTTAATATATCGTACATAAACAATCTCGTCTCCCGCTATACCTTCCGAAGAGCTTTTTAAAAAATATATTGCACCTTCTATAGGATTTTGAACGTAATTATCCGGATTAACAACAACAGCGTCAAAAAAATCGTCAAAAAAAGTAACTTTCTTCATTGAAACCGTTTCTCCCAGCTTAAAATCCATGCCCTCGGTTTCCTCTAAAACATACATCGAAACCGATAAATCCGTTACGGTAACAAACTTAACCATTGCTTCGGAACGGTCGCCTTCTTCGATTTGTTTTAAAAAAGTTATAGTACCATCTATAGGTGCGATTAACGTACGCGCTTCAATTTGCTTTTGCACTGATTCAATATCAAGCTCCAACAATCTCAGGCGTGCGTTCATATTTTCCATATTTTTTTCATATGTATATTCATTTTCTTTGTTATATTTTTTATTTATAAGATATGTTTCTTCAGCTTGCCGTATTTCCATTGTAAGTTGTTTGTAAGAATAACGCGCTTCTTCAAGTTCCTTTTCTAAATCCGTTTTTTCAAGCTCCGCTAATATATCGCCTGCTTTTACAGAATCTCCTAAATTAACATGAATTTTTGCGTAAAGCACTTCGCTGATAGTAAAAGACAGAGTTTCTTCATAAGCCGGAACTTTTTTTGTAATTTTATCTATGTATTGACACAAAGTTCCTTTTTGAACTGTTATCGTTTTAAATACGGTGCTTTCATATTCTTTAATAACTGGCGGCGGTAAGGGTTCTTCTTCGACGGGTAATAATGTACATGATGAGCATAAGAGAGGTAAAAAAAGAAGTATGATATAAAGGGAAAATTTTTTCATTAACAGATCATTCCTTAAGTAAAAATACTTTATGGAGAAATTATATCAAAAGATTAAAGATTCGTAAAGAAAAAGAACAATTAAATATTTACTGTATAAAACAGATTCAACCTGAACTTTACATAAAAAACGTTTGGTAATCAACTTGTTTTTATCTGATAATGTAGTACAATTATATCATGTTATTTATTTGAATATAAAAATAATGAACAAGGGACGTTTACTTTTAAAATTTATATATTCATAAGATAATTCATAAAAGCAATTGTAATTGGCTTCAATATGAGGATGAAGTAAAAAGTTTTATTTTAAAATAAAAAATTGGAGGTAGAAACATGCAGGCTGTTTTTGAAAGTGCTTTTAGTATTTGTTATCTTATCGGTGTTTTGTTATGCGGTATTTTAATTCTTAAAAAATCCAAAGGAATTCCATTAATCAGACTTACTGGATGCATGATGGTGGTGCTTGCCGGCGGCGATTCATTCCATTTAATTCCTCGTATTATTGCGTTATGGGGAAGCGGAATGGAAGCCAACGCTGCCGCTTTAGGTTTTGGCAAGCTTGTTACTTCTATTACAATGACGTTGTTTTATTTAATTCTTTATTATATTTGGAAAATTAAATATCAGGTTAAAAATACAAAAATATTAACTGCCGCAGCATGGTTTTTATCCATTTCACGTATTGCACTTTGCCTGTTTCCTCAAAATAAATGGCTTGACTTTTACTCACCAGTTTCTTGGGGTATTTACCGTAATATACCGTTTACAATTTTAGGAGTATTAATCATTGTATTATTTGCTCAAAAAGTGCGTGAAACCGGCGATAAACATTTTCGTTTTATTCCAATTGCTGTTGCATTGTCTTTTATTTTCTATATCCCGGTTGTATTATGGGCGGATAAGATACCATTACTCGGAATGTTGATGATTCCTAAAACCCTCGCTTATGTTTGGATTGTATTGATGGGAAGGAAAATGGTAAAAGAATTATAAAATTAAGCTTAAGCTGCGAGCGTTTTGCCCGCAGCTTTTTTTGTTTTTTAAATTTCATTAAGCATTACACCAAAAGTAACGCTGAACAGCTTGCCCGCATAAATTGTATATGAAACACCACCATTATGGTCAAGCCATATTGTGCCATAAAAAAATATAATTTATGAAAGAGGCGAATTATAAATGTCAATGCCAAAAATACCAGATATAGGCGATGATGTAACCAAAAAAAAAGCTATAGATATTATTATTTTATCTATCGCTATGGAAGAATTATCATTGGCTCACATTTTAAATGCGGAGGGTGAAAAGCTTCAATATGTTCTTGGAACTTTAAACGGAAAAGAACTCGACGAAGTAACATTTTGCGATATAATGGCAGCCAATAACAGTGTACAGAGAACACTAAGGGACGTTATTAAAGCAGAAATGCTTCTTCAATTTAAGTTGGAGGACGCTATTGACCTTGATGAGATTGGAGATGAATAATTATGCCCGCACCGTTTGGAGATGGGTTATATACAATTGAACCGCCGTCCGGTAACGGTCTGAATATTACGGATCTTTTTCACATTGTTGAGAGAAAACAGGACGATCCGGATATAAACAGCGCGGTCGATTCAAAATATCCTAATGTAGCTATAATAACATTTGACAGGCAAAATCAGTTTGGAGGAATGTGGGCTAAGGAGAAGCTTGATTTAACACGCCCATTTGCCACTGAAATTTATTTATATCTTAGCCGTAAATACGGTCCAAACACCGAAATTGCCGACGGAATGACTTTTACTATGCATAATGACCCTGCCGGTATCAACGCTATAGGCGGCGCGGGGGAAGGACTTGGAGTATTTCACGGCAGAAAATTTTCGGGCAAGTTTACTCCTCAGGGCAATCCTATAACTGTAGAACACGGAAAACCTTTAAAAAACGCATTGGTTGTCGAATTTGACACTTACCGCAACAGAATTTCCGAGCAAGCGTTTGTGGACGATCCGCCGGGTACGGCGCATTGTTCTCTCGTTATTCCAAAAGACCCTCCCATTCAAATAACAGACCACATCTATACTCAAAATTTCAACCCCATTCAAGATTGGGTTTTGTTTACGGCAAGGTGGACACCGAACGGTTCCGGCGGCGGAACTCTGGATTATAATTTCGATGGGAAGTCGCATTCTTATTCTGTATTAAATGTGTTATCGACTTTCGGCGACACGAAGGTTTACTGGGGCTTTACCGGTTCTACAGGTCAATATACATCAGTTCAAGCAGCCGCAATTGAAAGATTGCCGGAACAAGGTTTAAAAATTGAAAAAACAGTTAAAAACGCTAGTGGAGTGGATATAAATCACGGGAATGCTCTTCCGGGCGATATTTTAACCTACACAATTAGAGTAACTGCGCTCCCCTTAACAAACCCGATTGGTTCGATTCATATTGACGATAAAATTTCACTACTTACGGAACTTGTAAGCACTGATGTAATGGTTGTTACAAACAGCGGCGAAACTTTCACAGTTCCGTCCGTTTATGCGGATGATATTTTAATTGTTAATACAAACCAATATTTGTCCAAAGAAAACGATTGGGTTGAACTAAGATACAATGTAAGAATTAAACCAAATACCGCAGGTATAATATACAACAGTGCAATTGTAAGCGCTGAAAATTTACCGGAAAATAAAGAATCTAATACCACTGATGTTTCCATATTTTCTGAGCCGAAAAAGTGGGTTTCGGAAAACAGCAAAGCTGGTAAAAACGATGCTCCTGTTTATATCGGAGACAACATAATTTACGAAATCCAATACGCAAACGACGGAGTAACTCCCGCAGCAATTACGATTACCGACGAGTTAGATGATGGGCTAACCTTTATGCAGGCAAGTGACGGGGGTAATTATGATATAGTGAACCACGCAGTAACATGGGTTCTTAACGATACGAAGCCTAACACCGTAGGTACTGTACAGTTAACTGTTATTGTAAATGAAAACGCTATAACAAAGATTGTTAACCAAGCAAATGTTAAGGTAAATGATAACGAACAACCAACAAATATTTTAGAAAATCCGGTAGCTCCAAAAAAACCGGTAAAGAAAGTTGCCAATAACAGTGCGTCAGGCAAGGGAGGATTGCCAGTTAAAAAAGGTGATATTATAACGTACGAAATATCATATATGAACTACACAGAAAACGCAGCCGAAATTATTATTACCGATAAATTACCTATTGGCATAGATTATCATGATTCCAATCCAAAAGCGGATTATGACGCAGCTTCCCGCACAGTAAAATGGATTCTTCCAAATATACAAAGCAAGGTGAGCGATGTTGTTACTTTACAAGTAATTGTAAACTCATACGCGGCATTTAAAATTATAAACTATGCTGAAGTTAAAGTTGGAAATACAGAACTGCAAAATTCTAATTTAGTTATAAATCCCATTATAGGCGAAAATTGTCTTAATTATAAATTTAAAATAAAATGCCGGAAATCAATAAAAGGTAAAAAAATATGGCAGGATAATAATAATGCTAATGGTAAGCGCCCGCTAACAGTTGATATCGTTCTTTTAAGAGACGGTGAACCTTATAAATACGCAACTATCAACACAGAAAAAAATGAAACTTATTTTTTTAGCTGCTTACGGATTTATAAAAAGCCCGGAGTTAAATACACCTATACGGTAGACGAAGTTAAAGTTCCCGAGGGATATACAAAAATGATAAACGGATATAATATTATTAACACACTTATATAACTTATCCTATTATATTATAAAAATGTAATAATCTATATTTATACATTAAAAATAATACTCCCCTTAAAGCAAATTGCATAAATTAAAGAACACAAATGCTAAAAGGGGAGTATTAATATAAATTTTTTATTTTATTCCGGAATCAGCTTTTTTAAATATTCAATTGCTGAATCAAAGTCAAAATCGATAAGCACTGTTTTTATGTTTTCTAACGTAGAATTTACTTGTTCACCGAAATCATACTCAAGCAGTTCATTCATTAACTCAATAGCTGTATCATTGTCAAATCCATCAGCAGCATCTAACGCTTTTAAAATATTTTTATGTAAAAGTTTAAAATCACCCTTAGAACGTGTTTCTTCATTCTTCGAGTTTTTAAAAATCAAATCCATCTGCATATGCAGTTCATTAAGATTTAATAAAAATCCCGGAAAATGCACTTTACAATAATCTAAATCATCATTCTTTGATGCGTTTTCTAAATTAAGCGCTTCATTTGACAATTCCATCGCTCCTATTGTAGACAGAGACGATTTTAAACCATGTACCATAATTGCAAAATTCGGTAAATCCTTGTCATTTAAAAACTTTTCTAACTTATCGCCTTGTTCTAATATTTTTTTATAAAAAAGCTCTAACGTTTCACGGTACATAGCTTCATTACCAGAAAACCGGCTTAAACCTATTTCCGTATTTATTGCGTTAATTTTACCGATATAATCCAAAAACTTACTTTCTGCATCTTTAGCTGAACTATTTTCGATTGGTGCTTCCTCAATTGATGTTTCCATCTTTTCCTTTGGAAGGTAATTTATAAGAATAGTCGTCATTTTATCCATTTCAATCGGTTTTGATAAAAAATTATTAAAACCGTTAGCTAAAAACATTTCTTTTGCTCCGCGAACAGCATTAGCTGTAAGTGCGACTATTATAAGTTTTTCAAACTTACCGCCCATTGCTCTTATATCATGCGTTGTTTCTATACCGTCCTTTTCGGGCATCATGTGATCCATAAATACAATATCAAAATCCGTTTGCTTGATTAAATCAATGGCTTTTTGCCCCGAATCTACAGTTATCGCATTAATTTTAAACATATTGAGCAATCCGCTAGCAACCTTTAGGTTAAGCTCATTATCGTCAACCACCAATATTTTTGCAGCAGGTGCATGAAAGTTATTATTCTTTTTACTCTCCCTAACAACTTCATTTTCATTGCCAATAACTTGAGGGATTGTAATGGTAAAAACTGTTCCCTGCCCATATACACTGCTTACTGATATTTTGCCGCCCATCATTTCAATAAAGGATTTGCTAATTGCAAGCCCAAGCCCTGTTCCTTTATTATTCCTATTTTTAAACTCATCGGCTTGCATAAAGGCGCTAAATAGCTTTGACATATCTTCCTGGCGTATTCCAATACCGCTGTCTTGTATTTCAAATTCCAGTGTTTCACCTGTGGATTTTATTTTAAGCTTAACATACCCGCTTTTAGTAAATTTAACAGCATTCCCGCATAAATTTGTCAAAACCTGCCTTAACCTGATATCATCTCCAAACAAGTATTGCGGAATTTGTCCTTCCGCCTCATATATAAATTCTAACTCTTTTTTTTGAACAACATACTTAAACATTGAACAAATATTATCAATAAACTCCTCAAAATCATAATTAACCGGAGTAAGTTCCAACTTTCCGGCTTCTATCTTTGAAAAATCTAAAATATCATTTATTATTGATAAAAGTGAATGGGATGACAAATTTATATCATTTGCGTAGCTCTCCTGACGCGCAGTCAGCGGTTCACCGAGTAAAAGTTCAGACATGCCTATAATTGCATTCATCGGTGTACGGATTTCATGAGACATATTCGCTAAAAACTGGCTTTTTACTTTAGATGCTTCCTGTGCTTCTTCAACCGCTATTAATAAGCTTTTACCCAACCGCTTATTTTTTAAAAACAACATTGAAATACCCGCAAGTACTAAAACCAGTAACAAGGCGAAAACAGAAACAAAAATCGTTTGCATTTGGGCAATTTTTTTTGAATAATCAAATGTTCGATTCAACCATTCTTTTGTAATTTTTTCGGTATCTATATACTTCTGCGTTTTATCAATAATAGAACTTAATTTTTTTTCAATTTTATTATAACCAAAAAAAGATTCTGCTAACTTTTCAAAACTAATATTAACTTTATACCCGGGGTTTTCACGGTAATTAGTTTGTCCGAGAAGCATATTTTCATCCAGCATTAATAAATCAATTTCATTATTTTTTAACGCTTCAAAAGCTTCTATTGAATTTTCGTAAACTATAACATTTTCATGACCGGAAAACCACATGTTAAACTTTTCCGCATGGATTGACCTATTTATAATTCCGACTTTTGCATAAAAAACTTCATGAATCGCCAAATCCGGATAATCGTATCGTGACAGGAGAGCATAATGAGTAGTATGATAGGGTTCGCTACTCCAAATATAGTCATTTTTTCTGGATTCCGAATACATAAGCTGCGTCATCATAGATATTTCGCCGGTTCTTAATTTATTTATAATTTCGGAAAACGGAAGGTTCTTGGAAGAAGCAAACGGTTCGAATTCTATACCGGTAAGCTTCGTTACCTCACCAATGATTTCCGGTGCGATACCTTGATATTCTTTATCCATTTCATTATAAAAACTTACAGGATAAACATCATATTGAATACCTACTTTTACTTTTTTATTTTTCGATGCCAGTTCCTCCATATATGCCTTTTCTTCGGCAGTAAAGGATTGTTGCAGCTTAAATTTAGTATATTCAAAGTTACCTTCATTATATAGCTTAAACAGTTCGGTAACTCCGCCGGCAGCCAGATATTTGTTTATAACTGATATTAATGGCTTAAGCTCAGGATTGGCGGTGGTCATTGAAACAGGAGTATGCACCAGATTAAAAAATTTTTTGGATTGAATGAAATTATACCTCTCAAATTCAAGGTCCATTACTTCGTCCATCACAAAGGCATCGATTTCTCCATTTTTCAACATTTCGGCAGCAATGGAAGTTTTGTCAATTTCAATTATTTCAAACGATAAATCGGGGTAAGATTCTTTGATTATTCTGGAAGTCACTGTTCCAGATAAAAATCCCAATTTCTTACCTTCCACGTCTGATTCAAGCGTAATCTTATCATAATCTTTAACAGTATAAAGATTTAGAGTGCGCCCCGCTATTGGAGTAGTCATAAAATAAATTTCCATTTGATCTGTAGTTGTTGTGAAATCACCCGAAAAGTCGATTGAACAGTCGTCAATACCTTGCTTCAACAATTCCCAATCGTAATAATGCACCGTAGTAAACTCTTTATCAAACAATTCTGAAAGCAAAGCACAAAGCTTAATAGTAAAACCCGCATATGTACCATCCGGTAACCTAAACGATTCCGTTTCAAAAATATGCCCGTACGTAAACCTGTATCGCTGTTCTTTTAACGCTTCGATAGCGGTAATTTCATCTTCAGTTATCCCTGGGATATCTTTGTAGGATTTTATGGAATCTATATTTGTATGTGAGCTTTTATTTTTACTGCAACCGGTAAAGATGATTAAAAAAAGCATAATGAATAGCGTTGTTTTCCTATTCATGGCTACCTCCTACAATACCATTTAATTTGAAGCAGGTTATTAAAAATCATAATTACCCATATTTTCCGCAGTAAACTCCACGCGTTCCGGCAGCAGCACTACTCCCGAATCATTTGCTGTATAGGCGGTAGGGTCAAGAACAGTATTTGGCAAAACCTCGACTTTTCCAATATCTGGTACATCAATCACATCGCCCACATTTATTTCATTTCCTAAAGCAATATAATAAGCTAAATAACATCCTAATGCACCCTGTATTTTACAGTCCCACAATCCCCAACGTTCGATAACACCGGACTGACAATAGTTTTTAATTGAGTTCGGCGGTGAAAAACCTGTAATAGTAACATCATTTTTTGTCTTTCCAAGATTCTGTGCCGCTTCCAACTGACCCGGAAGCGCTGTTGAGTCATTACAGATAATCAGGTCAATATCAGGATTTTCATTCAATATGGACATACCGACGCTTACTGCTTTTTCAGCATCCTGTTCGCTATAATAATTATTAATGTTTACATTATTCCAGTTTGTGTATTTGCTTTTAATGTACGCTTCACCGGCAACCCGCCACGAATTTTGATCAGCAACAGCCTCTTGTGAATAATGCCATACGTAATTTATCACGTCGGTTTCCGGATTTTTTCCGCGGCTTATCAAGGATTTACATCCCATTTCAACGAGCATCTCGCCCAAAAGCTCCGGCGTTCCTTGCGATACCATGATGCTTCGTGCATCACCGGATACATCGGAGTCCCACGTTGTAACAGCTATACCTGCCGCTTTTGCCTGCTTCATAACTTCGTCAAGTCCGGTTGCGTCAACAGACGATACACAGATAGCATCGATGCCTTCTTGGATAGCTTGGTTTATAACGGATAATTGATTATCTACCATAGCCTCCGGGCTGCCGGTATATTTTACGTTAAACCCATATTTAGCCGCATATTCCTGAGCACCTTCGTTTGCAGATTCAAAAAATGCATTACCTGTTAGCTTTGGCACAAAAGCTACAGTAATACTTTTTTCAACGCTGTCAGAACCATTGTTTTTAGCCGAAGTTAAAGGATCTTTTGATTTGCATGCCGTCAGAGAAGCAGCCGCAACAGCCGCAATAAATAATAAAAATAATTTTTTCATAATAAATACCCCCTATTCGGTTTTTAAACTATGTCCAGTAATCCAATTACAAAATGGCATTACTCGGAGCTGGCACAACTTTTATAAACGGTTTTTTGTGCCTTGTTATTAATTCATAATTATATACCTTTATTTACTAATTTACTAGAGCTAGTTTTAAAATCAATCTGTGGAATGGGCTTAAAAAAACGAGTGGGCTTTATAATTAACCCACTCGTTTTATATTTTTACTTTCTTTTATATAAATGCGTTTTTTAAATTATTTTTGCCGCTTATATTAATGCATTCCATGATAAAATTTGCTCTTTAATTAATGGGATATTAATATAATCCTTTATAACTTGTTTTTTTAATAATATATTTGGAATATAACGGTCATATTTCGGAACTTTATACTCATAATTTTTCTTTTCTGCGCGTATATTATCTTCATTTAAAAAATCGTAGGGATTTATTTCGTTATTAAATACATCCTTTATAAAATTTAAAATTTCCGCCGCATTATATTTGCCGCTTCCCAAAGTCATATAAAAAGTCCCCGACCCGCCTATTTGCTTCGCAACGCCATCAACCTTCATGTAATGGGATATTATATTTTTTAAAGTTCTATAATTTCTATGCCCCATCCACGGAAGTATCCCAATAACACCTTCGCTTTGCTCAATTACATTATATTTGTCAAAGCCGTATTTTAAAGCGGTTTCACGACCTTCCCTCAGCCGGGTTACAGCATTATACCAAGATAAGGATATATGGTATCTTCAATTAAGACTTTTTTCATACGATGCAATATACGGTCATGGGTAAGCGCTCTGTCGCCGGGCCACCAATATTTAAAATTTTCCGGCATTGGTTTTACAAAAATATTTAAACGTTTTGTATCAACTCCAATGACAAGCCAATTATACCCAGCAACTGTAATTTGTTCCCCCGCGTAATGCGGCTCTTCAACATGCCCTATCTTTTGGCTTTCGTTCATTACAATCCATTCTTCCTCATTCGGAAAAACACCGTAAAATTCATAATTATTTGTAATTTTTTCGCCTTCAAGCCCAATAATCAATCCGCCTTCATCCATTAATTGAAGATGATCCATCTTAATTAATTCATAAATATAATAATGTATATCTTCTTGCTCCACATTATAAAAAGCGGGAAGGTTGTTAATCGTATTAATTAAAGCTGTAATTGAAATTTCACCGGATGCCGCCGTTACGCTCATTATTTGATGATAAAGCATACTCATGGAATATTTTAAAATATTAGGCGGTTCAATCCAACGTTCTTCAAGATATAGTTGTATAATCGCGATTGTCTTTAATAAATACCAAGGGATTGCTTCAAGCGGCGCGGCATTTTCCACTTGATAACGTTCGCAGTCAACAAACCACATTTCAGGAGGTTCGCCGCGCCGTCCGGTACGTCCAAGCCGTTGTACAAAGCTTGCAACCGAAATCGGCGAACCAATTTGAAATACCCTTTCAAGCCGCCCAATATCAACGCCAAGCTCCATAGTTACGGTAGCTCCTATTACAACCGGCCCGTCAGAATTTTTCATATCTTGCTCCGCTGTTTCCCGCAATGTTGATGAAATAGATCCGTGATGTACATGATAAATATCAGGTGTGCCGTTTTTTCTGGCATGGTGGCGCATAGCAACGATTGCCGCATCGGGAGTTGGTCTTCCATTTCCGAATATTATAGCTTTTTTATTAAAGGTGCGTTCATACATATAAATTGTAGCCGGATGGTTGAAAAGGTCTGTGTCATAATCAAGATATTCTTTATTGAAATGCTCAACCGATAAACGTATTTTTTGAGGAGCTGCATTAACTTGCGGAATTGATACGTTTCGTGTTGTTCCTGCCGAAAGCCATGCCGCAGGCAAATTATAATCGCCGAGCGTTGCCGAAAGCCCAATCCGGCGCGGTTCGTTATTCAGATATCTTTGTAATCTCGTTAATTGGCATAATACCTGAAGCCCGCGTTCCGAACTCATAAAAGCGTGCATTTCGTCAATCACAACAAAACGTAAATCTCCGAAAACCCGAACCAAATCATGAACACGCGTAATTAACATAGCTTCAAGCGATTCCGGAGTAATTTGCAAAACACCGCCCGGATTTTTTAAAAATTTAGTTTTTTTACTTTGCGGCACATCTCCATGCCAATGGCATAGAGATATGTTTGATTGTTCCAATAAATCGTTCAAACGGTAGAATTGGTCGTTTATAAGAGCCTTCATAGGCGCAATGTATAAAACGCCGACGGAAGAAGGAGGGTCGTTTTCAAGTAATGTTAAAATGGGTAAAAACGCCGCTTCTGTTTTACCCGACGCAGTACCGGAAGCAAGAATAAGATGGTCGTTTGTATCAAAAATAATTTTACAGGCTTCTTCTTGAATTGGGCGCAGCTCATCCCATCGGTTTTTATAAATATATTCGCGGATAAATGGCGAAAGACGTGAAAACGCGCTCTTATTTGAATTATCCATTTTTCCCATCCCCGTTTAAAACAAATTTTCCGCATTTCCAAGTTTCAACCCGTTTTGCCAACCTGTCTAAATTTATAAAATCCATTATCACAGCCTTTTTTTTCAATTCCTCAGGAACAAAAGCGTCGTATTTCGGCGGCCGGTATTCATAATTTCCTTTTAAGTCTTCTAGGTCTTTATCTGTCATATCTTCCAAAATATGCAGCGGTTGTTTTAATAAAGTTTGAAAATCTGTTAACAATTCCCAAGCTGTCCCATGCGTCATTTTTGCGGTTATATAATAAGGCGTCCATCCTCCAACACTTCGCGTATCAATCATATCACCCATGTATTTACGCAGGAGGTATAAAATCGTATAAAAATCAATTGAGCCGACCCACGGTAAAATACAAACCGTTTTTCCGCCGAGACTTATAATATTAAATTCAGCAAGCCCGGAATGGCTGCATAAAAAACGCGATTCAGTCAATCTAATGCGTGCATTTTTACGTAAGTACGGATATTCTTTTTGGCAAAGAAGCACTTCACGCATTTTTTCTAAAATACGGTCATTTATCTTATTGCCGCCGCCCTTCCAATATGTTTGTACCTTACCTCTTACACGAGTAACGAAAACAGTTTTTCGTTTTACGTCAACTTCTGTTATTTCCCATGTGCGTCCGGCAAGAGTCACCCGCTCTCCCGGAGGAGGCGGATTTTCAATTTTTCCTATCGGACGCGAATCCGCAATGATAATATATTCATTTTCATCATCCGCAAACACGGCAAGAAATTTAAAGCTGTTTGTTAATTTTTCGCCTTCAAGCCCAATAATTAATCCGCCGTCTTCAATTTTTTGTAAATGACCGATTCCTATTAAGTGCAAAAGTAATAAATTATAATCATCTTGAGTAATGTATGAAAACGGCTCCATTCCAAGAACTTTTTTTGCTAACGCTTCCGGAGTTATTTCACCGAAGCTTGAAACAATGCTCATGGTCTGATGATATAATAAGCTTAAAGGATATTTAATCATCAAAGGTGATTCTACCCAACGTTCTTCCAAATAGAGCTGTAAAACCGCAATTGTCTGCAAAAGCCTCCAAGGTACTTGCTGCGGCGGCAGCGGTACGCCGGACGGGATCTGCTCACTGCATAAAAACCACATTTCAGCCGCGTTACCGCGCCGCCCTGAACGCCCTAACCTTTGTAAAAAACTAGATACCGAAGTAGGTGCGTTTATTTGAAAAATGGATTCCAAATGTCCAACGTCAATTCCCATTTCAAGCGTAAGCGTTGCGGCGATAACAACAGGCAAAGGGCTTTCCTTCATTTCTGTTTCCGCAGTTTCTCGCAAGGCTGAGGATATACTTCCGTGGTGCACATGGTAAACATCGGGCTGCCCGCGTAAATCCGCTATCTGCCTCAGCATGGCAATAACCATTTCCGCGTCGTTCCTTAAATTAGTAAAGACTATACATTTTTTATTTAAAGTACGTTCGTATAAATATTCCCAAAAAGCGGACGCTTGCTTAAGTACTCCCGCATCAATCGCTTCATCTCCGTCATTTTCATTTTCAATTTTTTTATTTTCACCTTTTTCATTTTTATCTTTTTTAGTTTCATCCTTTTCTTTATCCTGCGAATCATAAAAATGTTCAACCGCCAATTTTATATTTTTACTTCCCAAATTTACAAAAGGTGTTTCAACTATAACTCCCGTTCCGGAAGCAAGCCATTTTTCCGCAAGCGAATAATCCCCCAGCGTTGCGGAAAGCCCGATTCGCCGAGGTTGTATTCTTGTATGCCAATTAAGGCGTTCCAACTGACATAATATTTGCATACCCCTGTCCGAACCCATAAAACTATGCACTTCGTCAATAATTACATAACGCAGGTCGCTAAATAAGCGTATTAATTCATTTCCTTTGTTTAAAAGCATATTTTCCATGGATTCAGGAGTAATTTGTAATATACCAGAAGGGTTTTTAAGCATACGCTTTTTATGCGTCGGCGAAACATCGCCGTGCCAATGCCAAACCGGAATATCAGCTTCTTTTAATAAATCGTTTAAACGAACAAATTGGTCGTTAATAAGCGCCTTTATTGGAGCAATATATAATACCGCAATTGATGTTGACGGATTGTTTGTTATATCTGTAAGCACAGGTAAAAACGCCGCTTCTGTTTTACCGGACGCAGTTCCCGAAGCAAGCAATAAATGGTGGTTTGTATCAAAAATAACCTTACATGCTTCAACTTGTATTTCCCTAAGCTCGTCCCAACGGTGAGCGTAAATATAATCTTGGATAAACGGCGATAAACGCCCGAACATACCGCTCATAACGTATATTCCACAGCTTCGTCATTAAAACCGTCGTCGTCTGTTTCTGCGGATTTTATTGACGTTTGCATTAAAATATTATCTCCCAGCATAGAAATAAAGCTCCTGTCCGGATTTTGATGAATAAAATTCAATATGCTGACAAAATCACGCAATACCTCTCTTGGCGTAAGCAGTTCGTCCGCTCCGAGCCGGTTTGCCACAATCTGCATAAACGCAATTAATTCTTCATCAGAAACAACTTTTGCATAACCATAATGAACACTGTGAATGTTTGAAACGCGTTGAAGCAATACATATAATTCCTCATGCGTTAATTTTTCAAGGTACATAAGCGGCCTTTGCATATCCTGCATACCGTCCTTTAAAAAGCGGCTGCCCGCAAGGCGCGTTCTAAGCGCTTCGTAACTGAACAGCCCCCGCCGCATATCTTCAACAAACTGCGGCGTTCCGCACAAATAAGCTCCTAAACCTCTAACTTTTCCTTGCATAGCGTCGTTAAACATATTTAATAATTTTTCATAATTGTTGTTCCTTGATATGGTGTTTGAAATTTTATATAAATTTACCCCTTCGTCAAGCAGCATTATAAAACCTTTATACCCAAGCGCAGATACAAACGCAGAAATAAGCTTTATATAATCAAACCAAGTGTCGTCAGTTATAATTGAACGCACACCCAATTCAGAATTTGCATCGGCTTTTGTTGTATATTCACCGCGCAGCCACTTCATCGCCGCGTTTTTTAAATCGTCGTTTCCAAGGTTAAACCCGCGCCAATACGCTTGTAATACTTTAGAAAAATCATATCCGTGAACAAATTCTTCGGTTGACGCTATATCCACAAGAATACGCTGTTCTATTTTTATTGGAATTTCCGCTTCCGGTACACCGTCGGAAATTAGCCCGATACGTATATTATCAATCCATTTATCAAGCAGCGCTGATAACGCGCCCCCATCAGGCCTAACCTTAGACGACATACTGCGGAGTAATTCGCGGTATGTGGAAAGTCCGCTGTTATTGCCTCCGATAAGCTTGCGCTCCGGTGACAAATCGGCGTCCGCAACTATATAACCACGCTCAATTGCGTATGTGCGTATTATTTGAAGTAAAAAACTTTTACCGCTGCCGTAACGCCCGACAATAAAACGAAATACAGACCCGCCTTGTGATATATTTTCCAAATCGCCGAGTAAAGTTTCAATTTCTTTTTTTCTGCCAACTGCTATATGCTCTATTCCAAGCCGCGGCGTTACGCCTGAATTTAATGAATTTAATAACGCCATTGTTATACGTTTAGGTATTTTTATTTCATCCATACAATTGATACCAGCCTTATTTAAAATTTTTTAAATATCGTTAATATAATCTTCCATTATATACCATCGTTCACCCTCAGCCCCTATAAGTAAGTCTCCTATACTATCAAGAGCGGCTTCATTTATTTTATCTATCTCAACCCCGATAAAAACGCCAGAAAAAGCAAGGTTTATTTCTCCCGCCGTACAGTTCCCGCCTTTTGATATCATATAATCCAGAATCCTTTGTTGTATTGAAGTTAAACCGGATTTAAATGAAGTATCCCCTTGTTCCGTTACAATATTTTCATTTATTGATTCATATTCACCGGTAGACTCTTGTTCATTTGTAGATTTATTTTCAACGTCAACCTCATAATTACCGTCATATTCATAATTGCCTTCAATAAGCTTTTTACGCACTTCATCGGAATCTTGTATTAACGAAAGCAGCTTCTCGCGGTCAATTGAAATTTCAACTTTTTGTTCTGTTTTTGCGCCGTCAACAGCTTTTTGCGTATATGCCTTACAAATATTTAATATTTCGTCCGGTAATTTGTCAGGGCGTAACCGCCCTTTATATCTTGTCATTATCCGCAATTGGTTTTCAAATTCCTTAATTACTGCTGTAATAAAAAATCTAAAAGGCTTATTTTGTTCATACGGCAAATACGTTTCAATACGTTCATTTTTAGGATTGTAAAACACCGCTCTTTGGAAAGGAACTCTTTTATATATGCGAGCGTTTGAAATTAATGCGTCGCGTTTCTCAAATACCCCTTCTTTTTCTTTATTCATATAACATCGAATTTCATGAACTAAATAAGATAAATAACCGGTAAAAAGATTACCGCTCTCACCTTTTATAAATTCACTTTTATAAAATTTATAATCACTAAATCTTGCTATCAATTCAATTGGTAATGATAAATTATTATTAAAATAATAATCCGCCAACATATCGGTCGGCATTAACAAAAACAATCCTTCTTCTATTAATCGGTTAAAAGCTTTTTCCGTGCCGCATTTATATAAATTTATATAATCGCCCGTCCAATCGGCAAGGTAACGGTCAAGCTTGTTATGAGCATTACGGTAATTTATCCAAATATTAGTTATTTTTTCAAGCCCGTCCTCAGCGCTGTCAATACCTATTTGATTTATAAGCTCATAAATGTACACAAAAATGTAAGATAAATCCGTTTCTATATATTCGCCGCTGCGTATGCAGTTTCTCATATAAAAGTACCAGTTTAACTGAGCTTCACTCATATATTCATAACTTGGCCAATAACACATAAACGGGATATAATCCGTCTTTTCATGTGATTTATCTGCGTATTCGCGGGCTAACTCAATAAAACTCTTTTTAGTTAAAGGATTTTGAACTACCGGTTTTGTAAAATATTCCTGTTTAGCCATTAAAGCGGCAGTTGTTAATTCGGGCGGTTTCCCGTATTTATCATAATAATCAAATTTTTGCTGAGTTTTAGATAAATTAATAAACGCCTCACGCGTTTTATTTACATTCATTTCATTTTTATTATTACCTGTAAGGTTTTCTGTGTTAACTATTCTTTCAGGTATTGTTTCACCTTTTTCAGATTGCTCGTGCAAGGCAATGGTATATAATTCATTGCTATAATTTCGGTTATTATTATCAACCATACCCGCACTCCCTTCTTTTTTTAATGAAAAGATATAACATTTTTTATATATTTCGGTTTCTTAATCATTTGCCAATATATGCGCAACGGTTGGTAAGGTTAAGTACATATGTTGGCATTCCTTTTTATTCGCAAGTATACTTTGTCATTATACTCGAAATTTTGTTTAAAATAAAGAATCTATTATTATTTTTAAATGAAACATTATTGATTCTTTAATTAGTTTAGAGTATTATTAGCTAAATTAAATAAAAATTAACCTATATTATGTAAGGGGGATATACAATGAAGGCTTTAGTAATCTGCGACGATATCAATCATCCGGGCAGCGTAATACAAGAAGGTTTATCTTTTTTAGAACCAAAATGGAAGTTTGATTTTATGATGGATATGACAAAATCGGATTTAAGCTCCGCTTCTTTACAAGTTTATGACGTTATAATACTTTGCAAGGATAACCAAATATCTCACGAAAATAAAGATGGGTGGCTTGACGATTTTATCGCACAAAGATTTATGGATTACACGGAAAACGGCGGTGGGTTTTTAGTAATACATGCGGGAACGGTTGCGTGTAAATGGTCAGACCAGTTAAGGTTGCTTGTCGGTTGCGAATTTGTAAGGCATCCTGATCAATGCTATGTAGAATATATTCCCTTACCCGGTGTTAATGACAGTATAATAAACGGAGTATCTTCGTTCACCGAAATAGATGAACTTTATACAATACAAATCTCAGCAGACGACGCCGAGGTGTTTTTAGACGGAAAATCTGAATACGGTGAAGTCACCGCAGGTTATTCAAGATTAGAAGGAAACGGGCGGGTAGTTGTACTCACTCCGGGGCATCATTTATCGGTGTGGCAAAATGAAGAATACCGGAAGATACTAACAAACTCGTTGTATTGGTGTGCGGGCAGAGATTAAAAAACTTTCATTTTTTATAAAAGGATTGACGGGTTATATGAAAATTTTAATATCCGGTGCTGATAGAGGACTTGGTCGCGGAATGGTAAAGCTGCTTCTTGAGCGCGGACATACCGTTTTTGCCGGGCAATATATGACTAATTGGAACGAGCTTGACGGCTTAAAAAACGAATATCCCGAAAAGTTAAATATTATACCGCTAGATGTTTCAAGCGATATAAACATAAAAAACGCAGCAGAGCTTTTAAAAACATTTACGGATGAGTTAGACGTACTAATCTCAAACGCCGGAATAACCGGCAGAGATGATAATACCTATGATGAGTTTACTAACACCGATATGATGCTTAACGTGTACAATGTAAACGCAGTGGGTACAGTGCGTCTTGTAGAAAATTTTTTACCGTTTCTTAAAAAAGGTGCAGAAAAAAAGCTTTGCTTTGTATCATCAGAAGCGGGAAGCGTCGCTCAATGCGAAAGAACAAGCTTTTTTTGGTATTGCATGTCAAAATCCGCTTTAAATATGTACGTAAAAGTATTGTTCAACAGGATACACTGTAATGGATATAAGTTTCGGCTGTACCATCCGGGTTGGATTAAATCCTATATGAGCGGTAAGCTTAACGAAAAAGCCACCTATACAGCGGACGAAGCTGCTGTTTTCGCTATTGATTATTTTTTTGACCAAATCATAAATGAGGACAACTTAGTTTTACGCGGATACGACGGCGAAGTTTTTAAATTTTAACATATTCAGCAAGCATATTATTACGACCCATATATAACAATGGGTCTTTTTTTATTTACACAATATAAAAAACGCCGCCATCTAATATAAATCAGAGGGCAGCGTTTTACGTTGATATAATTTTTAAATTTAAAACGCATCCGTTATATTATCCAAAGCTTCGTTTGCTTTACCAATAACTTTATGCGTTTCCTTCTTCATACGTTTTCTGGTTTTTGAGTCGCTTAATGCCCATGTCAACCCAACAACTCCAATAATACTGCCTGTAATCAAGCCTGTTGTAAATTTTTTCATATTCGCATCACCCTTTCTTTCGATTCTAGTATTATGCGAATATATAAAATAAATTATACAAATATTTTTAATTCAGCATGTGAACAAACAAGCCGCTGCGAAGCTTTGGTTCAAACCATGTTGACTTAGGCGGCATGATTTTATCTTCATCAGCTACGTTCATTAATTCATCCATTGAAGTCGGATACATCGCAAAAGCAGCAGCGCATCCCTCGTCCACACGTTTTGTAAGTTCTCCCAATCCTCTTATTCCGCCAACAAAATCAATACGCTTACTTGTGCGTGGGTCATCGATTTTAAGAATTGCGGAAAGGATATATTTTTGCATAATTGAAACGTCAAGGCTTTCGATACAGTCGCTTTCGTTTATTACACTCTCTTTCGCTTTGACAATATACCATTTTTTATTTAAATACATGCCAAAACTATGCCATTTATCCTAATCTGTAAATTCTTCGCCTGTAAATTCATCGACAGTAAAATTTACATTGAGCTGTTTAATAAATTCATCTGCCGAATATTCACCTAAATCCTTTACAACACGGTTGTAATCAAAAATTTTTAATTGATTAGCAGGGAATATAACAGACAAATAAAAATTAAACTCAGCATCAGACCCTAAATCCGGGATTTCCTGTCTTCTCTTTAATCCTACTTTTACAGCGGAAGCATTCCTATGATGTCCGTCCGCAATATAAAGATTCGGAACATTATCAAAGGCTTTAGCGATAGTTTCGACAACATCCTGTGCGTCAATTAACCAAACAGTGTGGCTTATACCATCTTCTTCGGGGGTAAAATCATATATTGGCTTATTTAGCTCAATCCAATTAGTAACAATTTTATCAATTTCATCTTTTTGCCTGTAGGTTAAAAATATCGGTCCGGTATTAGCATCCAATGTGTCAACATGCTTCATCCGGTCAATTTCTTTTTCTTCAAGCGTAAGCTCATGCTTTTTAATAATTCCTGAAAGGTACTCGTCAATAGACGTACACGCCACAATTCCGTATTGTGAGCGTCCTTTCATTATCTGCCTGTATATATAAAAGCAAGGCTTTTCTTCTTGTATAAACATACCGTCTTTTATCATTTTATAAAGATTATCTTTTGCCTTTTGATAAACTTGTTCATCGTAAACGTTAACAGTTTTAGGCAAATCAATCTCCGCCCTGTCAATATGCAGGAATGAATACGGTTTATCAATTGTCATAACTCTTGCTTCGTCGCTTGTCATAACGTCGTAAGGCAACGCGGCTATTTGAGAAGCCATATCGGAATCCTTTGGACTTACAGCTTTAAACGGTCTTACTTTTGCCATAAAAACCTCCTTGGTTGCTTCTGCGTTTAAGTTGTAAAATTATTACAAAACTCTTACGCTTACAACGCCGTCAACCTTCATAATCTCTTCAACCGCATTACTAATCTCATTTTGGTCAACATCAATCATTGTACAAGCAAAAGTAGATTTGCTTTTGTTTATCATATTGTCAATATTAAGACCGGCGTTTGCCACAGCGGTTGTAATTGGGCCAACAACATTCGGTATATTTTTATGCAAAACGCAAAAACGTTTCCTTCCGGTATACGGCAATTCGCAATCCGGAAAATTAACCGAATTTTTAATATTGCCAAACTCAAGATAATCCTTAATCTCTAAAGCTGCCATAACTGCACAGTTATCCTCCGATTCCGGAGTTGATGCGCCAAGATGAGGAACAGGAATAACACCTTCAACATCAAGTAAATTTTCATTAGGAAAATCTGTTACATAACAAGACAAAGCTCCGCTTTCTACAGCACGTTTTACTGCCATATCATCAACAAGTTCTCCGCGTGAGAAGTTAATCAGCCTTAATCCTTTTTTAACTTTCCCAAACACTTCGTCGTTAAACATACCTTTTGTTTTGTCATTTAAAGGAATATGGACGGTAATGTAATCGCATTGTGTGTATATGGCATCAAGGCTTTCAGCTTTATGCACTCCGCGCGAAAGACTCCATGCACCCTCAACGGACAAACCCGGGTCAAACCCAATAACATCCATACCTAACGATTTACATGCGTTTGCAACCAAACCGCCGATTGCACCAAGACCAATTACACCAAGCTTCTTTCCTAATATTTCAGGGCCAACAAAAGCGGCTTTACCTTTTTCCACAAGCTTTGCAATGCCCTCTTGTCCTTTTTGCGCCTGCACCCAATTAATACCTTGGTAAATCTTTCTTGACGAAAGAAGCAAAGATGCAATAACAAGCTCCTTAACGGCATTAGCGTTTGCTCCCGGAGTGTTAAAAACAACAATGCCTTTTTCAGAGCATTTATCAATCGGAATATTATTAACGCCGGCTCCGGCTCTTGCAATTGCTTTAACGCTATTCGGAATTTCCATTTCGTGCATACTAAATGATCTTAACATAATGCCGTCCGGATTTTCACATTTACTTGAAATATTAAATTTATCCTTTGGTAAATGCTTTGTGCCAACCTCCGAAATATTGTTTAAGGTTTGTATGTTAAACATTGTATCATTCCTTCTTATTTATTTTCGGTTTCAAATTTTTTCATAAATTCAACAAGTTTTTGTATTCCTTCAACAGGCATTGCGTTATAAATACTTGCACGCATACCGCCAACGCTTCTATGACCCTTTAAATTTACAAAGCCTGATTTTTCAGCTTCCTTTACAAATTTAGAATCCAAATCGTCATTGTCTGTTACAAAAGTAACATTCATAAGAGAACGGTCTTTTTTAACCGCAGCACCCTTAAATAACGATGAATTATCAAGGAAATCATATAAAATTGCCGCTTTTTCTTCATTTATTTTTTGGATTGCGGAAACTCCGCCCAATTCTTTAACCCATTCAAAAACAAGCTTTGCTACATAAATACCGTATGTAGGCGGCGTATTGTACATTGAACCTTCTTCGGCATGGAATTTATAATTAAGCATAGTAGGAACATTTGCTCCCGCACGCCCAATTAAATCATCGCGTACAATTACAACAGTTACACCAGCCGCACCAATATTCTTTTGCGCGCCGGCATATATAAGTCCGTACTTTTTAACATCATATACTTCCGATAAAATACTGGACGACATATCGGTTACTAAAGGAACATTACCTGTTTCAGGAAGTGAAGTAAACCTTGTTCCGAATATTGTATTATTTGTTGTAAAGTGAAAATAATCGGCATCCTTTGAAAACTTTGACGGGTCAAGCTCCGGAATATAACTGAATGCTTTATCTTCCGAAGAAGCGACAACATTAACTTCGCCGAATTTTTTTGCTTCTGAAATAGCTTTTTTAGCAAATTGACCTGTATTGACATAATCCGCTTTTTTATTAACAAATAAATTAAGCGGTACCATGGCAAATTGCATAGAAGCTCCGCCTTGTAAAAACATAACCTTATAATTATCCGGAATGTCCATTAATTCTCGAAGCGTTTTTTCAGCTTCCGTAATTATTTCAAGGTACACTTTTGACCTGTGACTCATTTCCATAACGGACATACCTGAATTATTATAATTAACAAGCTCATCACGCGCTTTTTCAAGCACCGGAAGCGGCAGCATAGAAGGCCCCGCCGAAAAATTAAAAATTCTTTCCACTTTCTTTTCCTCCTTATCGTTAAGTAATAAAAAACTTATTTAAAAACGCACTTCAGTTTTTAATAAAAGTTTTTATTACTTTAAACGATTATATATAAATTTATTTCTTACTTTGTAAGAATATAGGAATAACAAATCCTGATTTTTCCTCTCCGTCATCCGAAGATTTTGGTTCGTCGCGTTTTGATTCTGATTTTTGAATTTCAACCTTTTTTTCGGCAGGCTTTCTTTTTCCGTCAAAACCTGTGGCAATTACGGTAATTATAACTTCATCTTTTAAGTCGTCGTTTATGGTAGTACCGAAAATTATATTAGCATCTTTATCAACTGCGTTTGTAATAATAGTCGCGGCAGCGTCAATTTCACGCATATTCATATTTGCGCTTCCTGCAATGCTTAAAAGAACGCTTGTCGCTCCTTCAATGGATGTTTCAAGCAACGGAGAGTTAATTGCTTCAAGCGCAGCGGTTTCCATTTTGTTTTTCGCCGCAGAACGCCCAACTCCCATGTGTGCTATTCCCTGACTTCGCATAATTGTGCTTACATCGGCAAAGTCAAGATTTATAATACCCGGTTTTGAAACAAGGTCAGATATACCTTGCACGCCCTGCCTTAAAACTTCATCAGCCATTTGAAACGCCTGAACTATGGACGTATCTGCGTCTATTACCTCTAAAAGCCTTTGATTCGGAATTACAACTAAAGTGTCAACATATTTTTTTAATTCATCAATTCCTTCAATTGCATTTTTCATACGCGGCTTGCCTTCAAAATTAAAAGGTTTTGTTACAACGCCAACAGTTAATATATCCATTTCCTTGGCAATTTCCGCAATAACCGGCGCGGCTCCCGTTCCTGTTCCGCCTCCCATACCGGCTGTAACAAACAACATAGTTGTTCCTTGAATTGCCTGAGCAATTTCTTCTCTGGTTTCCTCTGCCGCTTTTTTACCAATCTCAGGCCTTCCGCCTGCGCCGCGCCCTTTTGTCAGTTTATCGCCAAGCCTGATTCTAAGCGGCGCTTTTGAACGTTCTAAAGCTTGATGGTCTGTATTTACAGAAATAAATTCAATACACTCTACGTTATCGTCAATCATGCGGTCAACAGCATTATTGCCTCCACCGCCGACACCTATAACTCTTATTACTGCGCCGCTTTCCGACGATGATGAAATGCTTATCAAAAAAATTCCCCCTATGTATATTCCGATAATTTTATATTCACATCAGCCATCTGAATCTTGCAACCTCGCCTTTATAACCGGTATTAAGATCCAAAGTGCCGCCTCGTTGCTTATCTTCATCCGGGATAAGCTCCAGTATCGCTTTTAAGTACCTGACTTTATCATTAGCATCAGACGCGCTTCCCATTTTTACTTCAATATTTTGAATATACAGGCGTATATCGTCTTCTTTTTTAATATCAACTCTTATAATATCCTGTTCCAATTCGTATGTACTAAAAAGATTTGCTAAAAGCACGACAGTATTAAACGCTGACGAGTTGTCAACCTTTAAAATTTCACCTTTTGAGTATGACATATATTTTAATCCAACAATCACCGGAAGCGGCTGCGTAAAATTTTCTTTCACATCAAGGACTCTGCCTTCGTTGTCTATGTAAATAAAGTTACCGGTATCTTGAACATATCCGTAAACTTTTCTTTCGTTAATATGGATTGCCACTGTGTTAGGAAAAACTTTGATTATCTCAACAGAAGCTATATATGGGTTTTTCGTCAAATCTTTTCTTGCTTTTCTAGAACTGAAAAGAAAAAAATTACTGTCTTCTTCGAGATTTACAAATTTCATAACTTCTTGCTTTGTAAGCTTTGAAAGCCCTGTGATACTCACGTTTTTAACCGTAAAAACAGGCAGCGCCATAATTATAAGCAAAAATACCGCGCCCGCAGCGCAATACAAGGCAATGTTGAATTTTTTATTTCTACGCAACAAATCCCCTTCTTCCACCGCAACAGCATACATATTATACCACTATATAATTACTATAAAATAACTAAAATTTTATTAGAGTATCATACTTTGAAATGCTGTTAATGTCAATACTCATGAAAATTTTTGAAAGTTTTTGCACAAATATTTATACTTAAATTTAAGTATCCTCAAAACACTTAAATCAATTGTTTCCATATCAACCTCACCTGATAAAACCGCGTTATTAAGCGTTAAATACGCCGCTTGTAAATCCTTTGGCATAAGAATAATATCAACACCCGCTTTAACCGCCATAACCACTGCTTCTGCATCTGAAAAGTTCGAACTTACAGCTCCCATTTCCATCGCATCTGTTATAACAAGCCCATCAAATCCCATCTCGCGGCGAAGTACATCTTTTATTAAAACTTCTGAAAAAATCGCAGGCATATCGTTTCCTGTAACCTCAGGAATAGAGATATGACCGACCATTATAGCGGAAACTCCTGTTTTTACCGCATTTTTAAACGGAATAAAATCAAAAGAATTTAAATCACTAAGATTTTTTTGCGTTACAGCGGATTTTATATGTGAATCCTCTTTAGTTCCGCCATGACCCGGAAAATGCTTTGCAACAGCTCCAATTCCGCTATCTTGCAAGCCTTTAATTATTTCCGCGCTTTGAACCGAAACAATATCCGCAGTAGTTCCGAACGCCCTGTTTCCAACAACAGTATTTAATTGTTCATCTATATCACAAACAGGAGCGAAATTTAAATTAAATCCTAGTTCTGCCATTAAAACGCCTAACTCCATTGCGAGTAAATAGGTGTTTTCAGGATTATTTTCTTTACCTATTTTCGATGCCGCAGGGAGAGTATTAATTATTCCTTTAAGTCTGGAAACACTCCCGCCCTCCTCATCCACCCCAATAATAAGCGGTATACCGGATATCTCTTGGAGCTCTTCGATGTACGTTTTTACCTGTTCGTAATCCTTTATGTTCTCCGAAAATAAAATTATTCCGCCGGGGCGGTATTTTTCAATGGATTCTGTTACATAATCATTAAGCTCAATAATATTCTTTCCATTATAACTACGGTACGCAACCATAAACATCTGACCTATTTTTTCTTCTAAAGTCATTTCATCAAGCATTTTTTGTATAAATATTTCATCATCGTTCTCATAAGAATTTTTTTCTGTAAAAATATTTTCAATATCCGGTACAGCTTCATTTAAAACTTCGTTTTTAAATTCCTGTATTACATTTTCCGACAAAAATAAGCCTTCCCCGTTATTATAATTATTTTCCGGTTCAGGCTTATTTATGGCTTTTGTACATGAACAAATTAAAAGCGCGCATATAAAAAATATAAATTTAAACACAAATTTTTTAATATAGTTATTCACATTTATCTCCCCTGTTTCAACACAGCAAAATTATATTAAGCTGTAAATTATCCCCGTTTTTCCTCAAGTCTGTTGAGCTTTCTTGATATAAAAAGCTTACCCATTGCGCTGACCGGAACAGCAAAAATCATTCCGTAAATTCCAAAAATCTCGCCAGCCACAGCAAGAGATATTATTACCGCAGCCGGACTTAATTCAACACTTTTTCCTACAACCCTAGGTACAATAATAATTCCGTCTATCTGTTGTATGACAAAAATTCCCAATGCAGTATATAACGCAGTTGACGCAGAACCGGACATAAACGCAACAGTTACAGCTAAAATATAACACACAAACGCTCCAAGATACGGTATTATATTTGACACTCCTGAAATAACCGCTATTATTAACGCATAATCCACGCCAATTAACGAAAGTAATCCCCAAATCAATACAGCTACAATTGCAGCGTCGGCAAACTGCCCTCTTATATAACCCGAAAATATTTCGTGAATATCTCTCAAAACATTTTTTATCCTTAGATATACTTTTTCCGGCAGTAATGCTTTAATTATTGAATCCGATTTTTCTTTTACAGCATACTTATCCCTTAAAAAATAAAAAGCTATAACCAAGCCAAGAAAAAAATTTATTATAAAACTTCCATAAGAAGGAATATTTGTTACAATGGCATCACCAATATTTTTTATAAATACCGAAAGCATTTCGTAAAAGGAACTTACAAATCCTAAAAAAAAGGACGCTGCTCCGCGTTCTGCGAAAGATACGCTGATAGATACCAATAAATCACTAAAATCACTGCTCATTTTGGAAATAGAGTTTCCTAATTCACCAAAAATAACTTCTGTTCCGTTTTCATTAATTTTTTTAATAAGCATGATTACCGGTACAGCCAAAATTGCCAATAAACATAAATATAATAGAGTTGTTCCCAGAGTTCTTCTTTTATACCGGGATTTTTCTTTTTTATTGCTTCCAGTTCCAAATAAACCGGATACAGTTTGTAAAGAGTTTTTAACTCGCCTTTGATTCTTACTTTTTTTTGCTCGGCTTTTAGGTTTATATTTATTTTTTAAGCTTTTAATTTTGTTTATTGATTCTTCCGAAATCTTTTGTAAAAAATCAACCACAGGGTCTAAAAGATACGCTATAATAAAAGCGGCAACCGCCGCTTTAAACGTAAAAAAAAATTTAGTAATAAACACAAGTGTCGAATTAATTACAGTATCTAAATTAACAATTAAATACGCCAAAGCATCAAAAATCAATTTACATGCGTAAATCGCAACTATTGTAAATATTACATGGAAGGAAATTGTAAGATATTTTTTATCCCATGGGATTTTCAAGCTAATGCCTCCTTTTTTTATACTCGCGAATAAAAAGGAATGCCAACCCATGCACCCATACCCAACCAACCGTCGCGCATGGGTTGGCAAATAATTAACTTCGCGAGTTATATGCCCAATATCCCCCACAAATAAATTTATTTTAATTTTTCAAGCACTCTTAACAAAAATTTCCATGTGCGCCCAACAGAAGAAACAGACATTTTTTCATCGGGAGTATGCGCACCGGAAATATCCGGTCCAAAGGCAATCATATCTGCTCCTAAAATCTTTTTTGCAAATATTCCGCATTCTAAACCTGCGTGAATTGCCGAAACCGTTGGAGTTTTATTGTACATTCCCTTGAATGTTTCAATAAAAATTTCTCTTAACGCGGATTCTTCCTTATATTCCCACGCCGGATAATCCCCCGTCGAGGTTTCGTACCCGTTAACTAAAGCCGCTATTTTTATTAACTTTTCTCTGACATATTCTTTTCTTGTTGCAACCGAACTCCTTATTGCGTTTTGAACCGTAAACTCACCGGTATTCATACGCATAACACCGGCGTTGTTTGACGTTTCTACCGTGCGTTCAGGATCTGTGCCGTAAAACAACACTCCGTCAGGAATTAATGTTAATGCGGATATTATTCCCATTAGGCTTTCCTTGGATACTACTTTTAAAAGAACATTCTTTATTTTTTCGTTGTCTGCTTTTTTAAAAATTATTGCAATATCCGGGTCAGCAGCTTTATACTCAGCTTTTAACTCCTTTTCTTTTTCTGTTACGCATTCGTATATTTCGTCATAATCTAAAGGGTTAATAAAAAATAGAGCCGTAGCTTCACGGGGTATTGCATTATCTTTTAAGCCGCCCGACATGTCGCAAAGATATATTTTAAACTTTGAACTTATATAACTAAGCAACCTTCCTGTTAAAATATTAGCGTTTGCTCTTTGTTTATCTATCTCCATACCGGAATGTCCGCCGGTTAAACCTTTTATATTAAGAACAGTTGCAATCGTTCCTTTTGGTATATCTTCAAATGTAAGCGGAACGTGGAGCGTCGATTTTAACCCGCCCGCACAACTTACAATAAATCGCCCTTCTGTCTCCTCGTCAATATTAATCATACGCTTTCCGTTTATAAAAGACGCATCCAAATGCTTAGCTCCGCCCATTCCGGTTTCTTCATCGACTGTCAGCACTATTTCTAAAGGAGGATGAGCATAATCACCGTCTAAAAGTGCTATCGCATAAGCGGCGGCAATCCCGTTATCCGCACCTAATGTAGTTCCGTTAGCCCAAACAAATTCACCATCAGTTTCAATATCTAGGGGTTGTGTATAAAAATCATGCTCTGTTCCGGCATTTTTTTCACATACCATATCAAGATGACCCTGAATAATAACAGACGGACTATTTTCATATCCCGCGCTTGCTTCTTTACGGATTATTAAATTAAATTTTTCATCTTGGTATGTCCATAAGCCCCGTTCTTTTGCAAATTCCGCAATATAGCCGCTTACGGCTTCCTCGTTACCGGAAGGTCTTGGTATACGGCTGATTTTTTCAAAAAAATCAAATACATTTTCAGGCTGTAACGATTTTAACTTATCCATACTATCCTCCAGTCATATACTGCCGCGTTTAAAACTTAATTCCTAAAACTATGCACCGGCGGCGGTATTCTCCCGCCTCTTTCAATAAAATCCTTACACGAATACGGATTTACTTTCATAATTGGCGCATATCCCAAAAGCCCGCCAAATTCCGCCATATCACCTACATTTTTTCCTATAACCGGTATAATCCTAACCGCTGTCGTTTTATTATTTATCATTCCAATTGCCATTTCGTCCGCTATAATACCCGAAATCGTTTCTGCGCTCGTATCGCCCGGTATGGCTACCATATCAATGCCAACGGAACATACACAGGTCATTGCCTCAAGCTTTTCCAAGGTTAAAGCACCGCATTCCGCCGCTTCAATCATGCCTCTGTCCTCGCTTACCGGAATAAAAGCTCCGCTTAAGCCGCCAACATACGACGACGCCATTATGCCGCCTTTTTTTACATTATCGTTTAATATCGCAATAGCCGCAGTTGTTCCCGGCGCTCCCGCATGTTCAAGACCCATTTCGGTTAAAATTTCCGCAACGCTGTCACCCACAGCAGGGGTCGGCGCAAGCGATAAATCAATAATACCAAATGGTATATCAAGCTTTTTAGAAGCTTCACGAGCAACAAGCTGCCCAACTCTTGTAATTTGAAACGCTGTTTTTTTAACCGTTTCGCAAAGTGTTTCAAAATCGCAACCCTTAACAGTGGTTAACGCACGCTTTACAACCCCTTACTCGCTTACACCAACATTTATAACTAAATCTCTCTCACCCACACCGTGAAAAGCGCCTGCCATAAAAGGATTATCTTCCACCGCATTACAAAAAACTACAAATTTTGAACACGCAGAAGAATCTGTTTCTTTTGTAAGAAACGCCATCTCCTTTATAATTTGTCCCATTTTTTTAACCGCATTCATATTTATTCCGTTTCTTGTAGAACCAACGTTAACGCTGGAGCAAACCCTCTCCGTTTGCGCAAGCGCTTCCGGAATGCTTTTAATAAGCACCGTATCGCTTTTTGTAGAACCCTTTTGCACAAGAGCGGAAAAACCTCCGATAAAATTTACGCCTGATTCTTTTGCAGCTTTATCTAAGGTTTTTGCTGTTTCAATGTAGCTTTCGGCGTTTGTTCCTGCGGCAGCAATAGCAATCGGAGTTACAGATATCCTTTTATTAACTATAGGTACACCAAACTGCCTTGCAATATCGTCACCGCATTTAACAAGATTTTCAGCCGATTTTGTAATTTTATCATAAATTTTTTGGTTAAACCTGTTAATATCCGAATCTGTACAGCCTAATAGGCTTATTCCAAGAGTAATCGTTCTTACATCTAGATTCGCTTCTTCTATCATTTTATTTGTTTCTTGTATTTCGTAACGTGAAATCATATTATCCTCCTATAAAGCTTAATGTGGAAAAATTAATTACTCTTTTATGTCAATTATAAAATCCATTTCGTCATCTTTTTTTACACTCGCTCCGAGTTGTTCTTCAATAAAATTGAAATATCCTGTTATTCCCATTTTATCCGTCCAAAGCTGAACTGATTTTTCTATCCTAAGCAGGCATTTTATAGGTACAGTAAAATACATACGTAAATCATCCTCGGAATTTAAATTATACATTTTTTGTATAAGCATTTGAATTTTATCGTTAGTGAACGGATCTACCGCCATCAAAACCGCTGTAACATAATTTTTATTTTCATCGGTAATATATTTACTAAGGTCATATTCAATCTTATTTATGTAGCCGTTTATAATATGCAAGCTTATTTTTATTGCTTCAATTACTCTCCTGCCATTGTTTATTACATATTTTCTTTTCATTTTAATTAAATTCCCTTCTATTGGGAACATTTGCAAATCATAATCTTCCTCCATACCTTTTTTTATTGAGCCGAAATCTCTTGCCATGTTGGATGAAATTCTTTCAAAGGCAGAATAATCTAAAGTTTTTTTCATATAACCTCTTCCTTTCGTGTATTGAATTAGCTTGTTTTAAAAATTTATAAACTGTACTAATTTTTTTATTTTTAAATGATAATAATCATTGTTTTTCACAACCGCCATAATTATATACAAGAATAGCGGTATAATCAATATTTTTAACATTTAACATTCTATTGTTTAACCGATTCATTATAAAACTTTCTTGATTTTTAATTCGAAATGTTGTATTGTGATAAAGTAATGAGGAGGTTGACAACATGAACAATGAAGAAAAAATATTACATATTCTTACTCAGATGCAAAGCGATATACTTGATTTAAAACAAGGTCAGACTAAACTTGAGCAAAGTTTAATTAACCTTGAGCAACGTCAAGTAAACCTAGAACAAGGACAAATAAAACTTGAACAAAGACAAATAAAACTTGAAAATGAACTTCAAACTGTTAAAAACACCGTAATCCGTATAGAAAATCAACACGGTAAAAAATTGGATGCTTTGACTGATAGTTATATTCAACTATATGATATTTCGTTGGAAATTCGTCAAGATTTCGCCGAACTTAAAGTTTCCCAAGAAAAACAAGAATTGAGTATTAAATTGTTAGAATCAAATACGAATTATTAAACCTCTTCAATAATTTAATTAGCATTAAACATTATTATAAATAATAACTTTACATCCATTTCCAGTATTAAAAAAACCGTCATAAATTTTACGACGGTTTTTTAATACAGTTTATTTTTTTCTGTTTATGCCTATTACGCCGCCAAGCCCGCCTCCGGCAATGCAAAGCACGAAAAGCGTAATTGTTCTGGAGTCAGGCACGAGACCTTTATTAATCCATGCGCCGATACATATAAGAATCACAGCATATGCTGCTCCCGCAATTATCCCCCACAACCAACCGCGGTTTTTTGCTCCTTTTGCAGCATCAAAGCCAGCAATCACAACAGAAACAATTCCCGTAATTGTAACGACTAAAGATATGTTTTGCTCTGTAACGGAAGAATATGTAAGTAAAATTGCGTAAGCGATAAAAACTATGCACGTAACCGCATATGCCATCATCACTCCGGAAAGCAACGCGTAAGCTTGAGGACGTTTTTCATCAGTAACAACAGGTTTTACACTACTTTTCAAAATTATCCACTCCTAAAAAACTTGTATACCGCATTGGTATAAAAAAACCTCATTACGGTATCAACTGTATTCCGGGAAAAAGTATTTTTATTTTAATCCCGAACAATATTTATTTATATAATACGGTTGTATTTGTAAAATTATACCTTTTATCTTTTCAAATATATAGATTTATGCTAATATACAATAAACCAGATTTAGGGAATTTTGATTATTCATTCCTAACTGGAATTTTTTTGATTTAATTAGGGTGGGATTCGTAATGAATAAAAAATACAGTTTTATAGAAGATGATTTCGAGCTTGAAAAATTTCAAGAAGAATTCGGTAAGTCTATTGAAAAAAAACATTATGAAAAAAATAAATTTAAATATTGGATTTTTTACTTTTTGTTGATGCTCGTATCAATTGTAATAGCATTTTTTTTATATGGTGCGTTACAATATTGCATTAATATATTGGTGGGATAATTTTAATATTCATAAACAACATTAAGCGTTGCTGTTATCTCAAGGTCACCCTGAGAAATCGGCACTGTCCCCGCCGCTTTCATTAAAGCAGCAGAATCATACGAATAATCGGAATAAATAGACGGTTTGTAATAACCGGATTCCGTTATTGAAATTGGCATTCCTATGGTTACCCCAATGCTCTTTGCAATAACATCCGCTTTTCCCTTCGCATTTTTAACCGCTAAATCAAGAGCTTCAGCATAATATTTAGAATCGTCCGATATAGAAAAGCTTACATTCCCGCCATAGTTAGCTCCCGCTTTTATGGCTGCGTCTAAAATCTCTCCAACTTTGTTTATATCCCTAACGGTTACATTAATGCTGTTTACAACAGTATATCCGCTTACAGAAGAATCTGTAGGATTGGTCATTGCTCTATAAGAATAATCAGTTTTTGGGTAAACCGAAAAATATGATGTTTGGATATCTTTATCGCTTATTCCTTTTTCCTTTAATACTTTTAAAACATTGTTCATCTCAGCTGAGTTTATTTCCTGAGCTTTTCCGGCGTCAGTGTCATCCGTGGTCACACCAATATAAATAGTAGCAATATTAGGTTTAACCTTTACCGAACCTGTTCCCGTTACAGATATACTACCCTTGCTATCCTCTGCTAAAGCGGTTGAAAAAAGTGTAAAAACAGACAAAACTACAGTTATTAAAAATATGGTTTTCTTTAATTTAATCATATATTTTCCTCCTAATTAACTTTTAAAGTATTTTATTTTGATTCTTTTTCCTTATCCCTATACGCTTCCCTATCTTCTTTTAATTTATCCTTCTTCCGGGTTCTTTTTGTGATATAAACCGCAACAAAAATCAAAACAAGGATGATTGCAATCGGTACTATTGCATACGCTAAAAATACCAGTACATTTTGAAAAAACGTAACTGTCGCGTCAATTGAATTTTTAAAGCCGTTACTCAACCGTGTAAAAAATCCATCATCTTTTACAATTAATTCTTCCGGCTCAACCTCAGTCACATCCAATATTATTGTGGAATACGAGGTTAATGATTCAATCCGCCTAAGCTGTGTTTCGTACAGCTCAATTTGCGTCCTAACTTCGCCAAGCCTTTGCTCTAACCGGATAAGCTGTTCCATATCGTATGTTTCATCAATTAACTCTAAAAGGCGTTTTTCTTCTGATTTCGCAGTTTCCAATCTGCTTTGTATGTTAAAATATTCTCCAGAAACTTCTTGAGCGCTTTCATTAGACATATACAGTACGCCTATATTTTCCAAAGCATCCTTAGCCAAATCATAATTTTCAACCGGAACTCGTACTGTTGCATTATAACGCTTATACGGCTTCCCGCTCGAATATGATGAATATAAATTAGAGGATTCAAAATATCCGCCAAAATTATTAACAGTAGTCCTTATGTTTATAAGATCGTTATCAAAATCGTCGGAGCGAAGGTTTATATTAGCCGATTTTATAAACATCAGCTTTTGCCCGGATACGGCGGCTCCGCCGCCCATCTCCTCCGAAGCCGGAGCTTCAATTTCAGCTTCAACTCCATAATACTCGTCTTTCGCATCATAAACGGCAGATGAACTATTCTTTTCCATACTTGCTGTTGAAGCTGACTGCGGCGCGGTAGAATTCTCCGCCGATTTTGATGCGGAACTGCAACCTGTAAATGAAACGGCAAATAAAACTACAGATAAAAATAAAATTAAATATTTTTTCATTTATTCATCTTCACCGCCTTTTTGATAATAAAAACAACTGCTAATACAACTAATGTAACCGCAATTAAAGGAATAACTGACGACACAACAAAAATTGTAAATCCTTCTAAAACATTTTTGGTAAATGATAATGAACGGCTAAACGCTTGTTCCATTCTATCTGAAAAGCCTACTTTAGTTGTAATAAACTCATACGGTTTTTGCGCCGTTACAACTATTTTGATATAAGGCTCGTTTGTAACGCCTTCAATCCAACGAATACTGCCCATATACGAATCAAGCTGCCTGTTAATCTCAGCAATTCTGTTCTCTATAAAAATTATATTGTCGAGTGTACTGCTTTTTTCTATCAAAGTGTTAAGCCGAAATATTTCATTTTCAGCGTTTGAAGCCATAACCAATAACTCGTCGTATTGGTTAGTATGGCTATACTGTTGTTCTCCTTCTTGTATCACCTCTCCTAAGCTTCTTAATATATCTCTCACATATTCAAGCTCGTTTGCACCAACGCGCCTCGTAATATATGCCGAACCAAATTGTTTATCCAATTCGGGATTATGATAGCTTACCTCCGAAGTAGTGTTATACCCGTTAAGCGAATTAATTACCCTAACCGCCTCTGTGATATCTTCAACCTTTATTTCTATCGTTACAGTTTTTTCAATTTTTTCCGTTTGTAATAAATCAGCAGAAAAAAGCTTCGCCGTTATTGCCGTATCCGGCAGCAAGCTTGCCGTTTCGGAAACTGCTGTTCCAGAGTCAGATGTCCCGGATTCAGCTTCTCCGTAAAAGATTCTTACATCCTCTTGCTTTAAATCATAAGAAACGCTTTCATCTTGCATTGCTATGATTTCCGGTTCTTCAATAATACTAAATAAAGCAGATTGTTCCGCTGCTCCTGCAGCTTCAAATACCGCGCCTGAGTTTGCCGCCGTACTATACGATAGTACATCATCAGATTTCGCCGTTTTAAAATTCATCCTATTTGAATTTACAGATGTTATTAACACACTTAGGACACTAAAAGCTATTAAAGTCAATAAAACTCCTGCCGCTGCCGCTCCGTAACGCCTAATGCTTAATACTTTTTTCATCCGGTTCGGTTCTATAATTTTACCGGATACATTGATTTTGCTCATCAACTCGATATGATAATTTTCCGGAAGCTCTATTTGCTCTAACTCGTTAAGGTTAAGCATAAGCTCCTTAAGCTCCGCAAGCTCTTTTTTACATTTATCGCACCGGCTTGTATGCTTTTCTAATTCAGCATTTAAATTACTGTCAAGCTTTCCATCTATATATAATGAAAACAATTCTCCCGCATTTAAACAATCCACTTCGCATCCTCCTTTCATCTTCTAAGACGCATTATATTTTATCTTGTTCCTTCATATTAATTAATATTTTACGCAGAGCATCCCTTGCTCTCGATATCTGCGATTTAACTGTACCGATATTCTGATTTGTTATTGTTGAAATTTCTTCGTACGAAAAACCATGAATATCTCTATATATTATCATTGCTTTATGTGTTTGATTTAATTTACCTATTGCGTCTTCGATTTCTTTTTTTCTTTCCATACCGATAATTGTATCTTCAGGGGTTGAGGTATCTTTTATTATTATCTCAATCTCCCTTTCACCGTCTTGTGTTTGATACATTTTATCAATGCTGTCCGCTTGAATTCTGGATTTTTTTCTGCGTAAAAAATCTATACAAGCATTATTTGTTATTGTGCATACCCACGCTTTAAACAATTCCATATCCTTGCATTTGGATATGTTTTTATATACCTTAAGCCATACTTCCTGCGAAACATCTTTTGCATCTTCTGTACAGCCGAGCATTCTATACGATATATTGTATACAAGTTTTTCAAAAGGAATAATTAATTCCTCAAAAGCTGATAAATCCTTGGCTTTAGCTTTATCCAACAAAGTGCTGTCCGATTTTTTCATCAAACTCGCCTCCTTTATGTTTTTTATACGCACAAACCGCGTCTTTTACCGTATTAAATTTTAAAACATTATAAAACGTATTATGTAGAAAGTAAATTAATAAAAACAAATTGACTTGAATGTGAAAATATGTAATTATGACAGGCAAAAGAGGTGAAGCAAATGAAACCCGAATATTCGATTATTGTTCCTGTATTTAATGAAGAAGAAGTTATTGAAGAATCTTATAAACGTCTTGACAATGTTTTAAAAAATTTATCCGTAGCGTATGAATTGATTTTTATTAACGACGGCAGCCGCGACGCTTCTGTTTTAAAAATTTTAAATATTATAAATAATGATAAAAATGTTAAGCTAATAAACTTCTCCCGTAATTTTGGACACCAAAGCGCGATAAGCGCGGGAATGGATTTTGCGAGGGGTAATGCAGTTATTATTATTGACGCGGATCTTCAAGACCCTCCGGAAGTTATATCGGAAATGATAAAAAAATGGAAAGAAGGCTACGAAGTTGTATACGGAAAGCGTAAAAAAAGAGATGGGGAAACGGCTTTTAAAAAATTATCAGCAGGATTGTTCTACCGAATATTAAAAAGTATGACAGACGTGGATATCCCTGTGGATACGGGTGATTTCCGCCTTATTGACAGAAAAGTCTGCGACGCGATGAAAAGCCTCAAGGAACGAAACAGGTATATACGCGGTTTGGTAAGCTGGGTTGGTTATAAACAAACCTTCGTTGAATACGATAGGGACAAGCGGTTTGCGGGAGAAACAAAATATCCATTAAAGCGTATGTTAAAGCTTGCAATGGACGGTATCACCGCGTTTTCTTACAAGCCTTTAAAGATTGCGATAACACTTGGCTTTACATTATCTCTCCTTAGTTTTATTTACATGCTTAGAGTTATTTATCAAAAAATTTTTACCGACACAACAATAACCGGTTGGTCGTCTACAATTATAATTATTTTGTTTACACAAGGCGTTGTATTAATGGTTTTAGGGCTTATCGGGGAATATATTGGCAGGATTTACGATGAGATTAAAGAAAGACCAATTTATATTGTAGATGAGGTTTTTGGCTACACTACCGAGGATGACAAAGAATAATCTGATAATAATACAATTTAAAAATTATCATGGATATTTTTTAAGATTTTTTTCCGCTAAGCGAAATTAAAAGTTGAGATGGTAAGTAAAAAATCCATATCAGGACTTGAAACAGTTTATGTATATCGTATGCGGCAAAAATATTAAAAAGAGCAACGTTTATATCGCATAATAAAAAAAGCGTCATTCCAATAACCGCAAATATTCCGGTACGGGAAGGGCGTTTTTTATATGCGCTAAAGCTGCCTACAACGGTTGATAAAATACAAACCGCGTAAAATATTGATAAGTGTATTTCCGCCGGCAGCGTAATAAAAAAAGAAGCTGAGAAAAAAACAACAGCTAAAGCCGCTGTCGCAACTGTGCGATTAAATCCGGTAAAACGGATATTATAAATTAACTGTACAGCGATGAAAAAAAATAAACTTAGTATATTAAGTTGATAAATAATCATCATAAGGTCTGCGGCAACAGTAAAAAACATCCCTATGCGCAAAAAAAACACATCGCGGCTGTCTTCTCCTTCGCGCCGGAACATGGATATTAAAAAACAACACACAATAAACCCAAATAAAGCGTAATTAAGCATATAAAATTTCTCCGTATTTATAATTCTTAACATTATAGGTAACCAATTATATCATAAATATTATTTTATCTATTTTTAATTATATACAAATATTAAAATTGATTATGTCTATGTTCGTCGATTTTTAATCGGAAGATTGAAAACATCAATTTGTTTGATTTTTAGTAAGACAAAAATATTTCTATTTGGTATAATAATTTTGCCAAACAACTTTTTATATACACATAAATAACGATGCAATAATAACTTTAAAAAGAATAGGGAGAATAAAGAATGAAAGAAATAGACGCAAACAAAGATGCTTGGAGTAAAATTTCTAAAGAACATTATGAAACATATAAAACCCAATATTTAAACGGGACTTTTAGACTTAATAAATATATTCAAGAAGAACTTGGTAATATTAACGGTAAAAGTCTAATTCATTTACAATGCAATACAGGCGCCGATTCAATTAAATTAGCACAAATGGGTGCAAGTGTTGTTGGTGTTGATTTAGTACCCGATAATGTGCTTTATGCAAAAAAGCTTGCTTTAGAGCTTGGTGTGAAAAATACAGACTTTATCGAATCAGATATTATGAAACTTTCAGAAATACATCATAATAAATATGATATTGTGTTTACATCTGAAGGTGCGATTGGTTGGCTTCCGGATCTTAAAAAGTGGGGACAAACAATAAGAAACTTGTTAAACGACGATGGATTTTTCTATATCTTTGAAGCACATCCCTTTTATCTAACAATGGATGAGGGCAAGTTTAGTCAGGACGAATTGAAAATAAAATATCCATATTTTAATAAAATTCCTGATGTCGATTATTCTATAGGCGGGTATGCCTCCGAATCAAAGCAAGGCGTTACAACATATTATTGGATGTATACAATATCAGACGTAATAAACGCATTAACTTCAGCCGGTTTACATATTCATTATTTTAACGAATATGAAGAATATATGTGTGATATGGGCGGCATGAAAAAAGATGAAAATAAAAATTTATACTATTATGACTTTAATAAAGGAAAATTTCCGATGTCATTTAGTTTAAAAGCTTCTGTTTATTGATAAATATGCTTATTAATAAAATATTTATTGAATAATTTTTCAAATGAGGATAAAATAATATTTAATAAAAATAAAGCTGTGAAGAGAGTAGAAATATTAGGTTTGTTTCAGAGAGCCTCGTTTGCTGAAAAGAGGTACAAAAATAATATTTTATTTAAAGACTTGGAGCTGCGTACCGACTGCATATATATGCTGAGGCTACGATGGGAGTGCCCATTATCGCACCAAAGTATCGATATTTTTATATATCCGTACTTGTAGAGGTCTATGTTGTAAAATGTAGATAAATTAAGGTGGTATCACGGAGTTTAAGCTTTCGTCCTTACATAAATGTAAGCGGCGGGAGCTTTTTTTATTTAAAAATTAGTTGGAGGTATTTTTATGGAGGAAACAGTATTTGAGCAAGTAAGAAGGGAAAAATTAGAATCTATATCTAAAGTTACAAACCCGTACCCTGAAAAGTTCTCAAAAAATTATGAAATATTTGAAACGGCAAAATTACCTGATGGTACAGAAAATGTTAAAACAGCCGGACGGATTATGTTAATCCGTAAAATGGGGAAATTGTGTTTTGTAACTTTATCGGATATTATGGGAAAGATTCAGATTGCTCTTAAAAAAGATGTTCTTGGCGAAGAAAGATTTAATTTTTTCAAAGAATATATTGATATCGGAGATTTTATTGGAGTAGAGGGTGAAATTTTTACTACAAAAACAGGTGAAAAAACTATAAGAGTAATTACATTTGAATTTTTAGGAAAAGCATTAAAACCGCTTCCCGAAAAATTTCATGGTGTAAATAATACCGAATTATGTTACCGGCAAAGATATTTGGATTTAATAATGAATGATGAAACCAAACAAAGATTTTTACTTAAATTTAATTTAATACGAGAAATTAGGCGATTTTTAGAAGACAATCAATATATAGAAATCGAAACGCCTGTTTTAATTAATAAACCCTCCGGCGCTTTAGCCAAGCCTTTTATTTCACATCATAATGCGTTAGATATGGATGTTTATTTGCGGATAGCTCCTGAAACATATCTTAAAAGAGCAATTGTAGGCGGGTTTACAAAAGTTTTTGAATTTGCCAGATGTTTTAGAAATGAAGGAATTGACGCCACTCATTTACAGGATTTTACTATGCTTGAGTGTTATTGCGCATATTATAATTTTAAAGATAATATGCAGTTTACTCAAAACATGCTCCGTTATGTAATATCAAAAGTTTTTGGTAGTTTAAAAATTCAAATACAAGACAAAACAATTGATTTTGCATCTGAATGGGAGATTGTGTCTTTTAGGGATTTGATATTAAGGGATTGTTCTATTGATATAAATAAACATGAAACTGCTGGCGAATTGTTGTTTGATATAAAATCAAAAGAAATTATACTTGAATCGGATTCAGATATATTATCGTTGGGAAAAGGAAATTTAATTGATTTATTGTATAAAAAAGTAAGCCGTCCAAAATTAATAAACCCTACTTTTTTAATTGAACATCCAATTTCATTATCTCCTCTTGCAAGAGCAAATGACATTAATCCGGAATTAACTGACAGGTTTCAACTCGTTATAAATGGAGCGGAAATTATTAATGCCTATTCTGAGTTGGTTGACCCTATTGACCAAAAAAACCGGTTATTGGAGCAAGCAAAATTAAATAGTGAAGGTGATGAGGATACTATGCAAATGGATAACGATTACATTACTGCAATGCAGTATGGTATGCCGCCTATTTCCGGTTGGGGATTAGGAATAGACCGTTTGCTTCAAGTCCTCACAGGCGAGAAGAATTTAAAAGATTTAATTCTCTTTCCGCTTATGCGTACATTAGAGTAAAGGTTATTATTTAAAATAAAAAACAATTATAAAAAAATCTTAACCTTGCTATTTGTTCATATTGAATTATAAGATATATGTAAATAAAACAGCGGGAGGTTAACCATTTATATAATTTTTAATATCTAAAATTTAATAATCAGGGAGGTTTTTATGAATACACTTTGGTCTGATTTTATTCAAACAACGCAAGAGTTATATTTATCCCGAAGTTTAAGATTTCGCGAAGACAATAAAGATACATGGTTTCCATTATTACAAATTAAAGAAAATATGAAAATACTTGAAATTGGATGTGCTGGAGGATTGCTTTTGCATATAATTAAAAAAATTTGCCCAAGTGTAAACGCAACCGGTATAGACAGAGATATTAACCATATAAATTACGCTAAAAGTAAATCAAACGAATTAAATTTAGATTGTAATTTTTTAACCGGCAACGCAATTAATCTTCCATTTGAAGATAATTCTTTTGATTTTGTTTATTCACATACGGTAATTGAACATGTTGAAACGCAGCCATTTTTACGCGAGCAATTCCGTGTATTAAAACCGAATGGAACAATCAAAGTATTATCTGTGCGGACAGGCTTAAATGTTTCGCCGGAAAATTGGAAACCTGTATCCGAACAGGAAAAAATATTGTTAGATAAAGCATGGGCAGGTTCTACAGATTTTGATAAAGAAAACAACATAGGAAAATATGAAATGCGGGAATGTGATTTCCCTGTTGAATTAGCAAAAGCAGGTTTTTCTGATTTGGATGTACAATTTATGTCGTTAATGAGTTATGCCCCTGATAATTCAAGCGTATCAGATGAATTAGCATTAAAACAAATTAATACAAATAGGGTTCATGCATTAGAGAGTGTTGCAAAAGCTATAAAAAGAAATCCTAAAGCTTTAACGCAAGAAGAACAAGAAACTCTTACATGTTTAATTAATGACAGATACGATGAAAGAGTGCAAAAATATATAAACGGCGAAAAAGTATGGGATATTGCTACCAGCACAGTTATGGTTGTCAGTGGTAAAAAATAGTTAATACTTTGCATAAAAAGCCGATTCACTAAAGTATAATACTATATGTTAATAATATTTATATCTATTAGAATAATTAAAATGAATTGAAGGTGAACCTAAATGAAAAATAACGAATACACATTTATAAAAGCTGAAAAGGATTTATTTGCAGTTTATCAAACAATATATTCCGGCGAAGATTTAGAATTATGGTTTGATTGGGAAAGCAGACTGGAAGATACAAAATGGACTGACAATTGTTTTTGGCTAACAAAAGATAATAATAAGATTGCCGGAGCAGTTATAAATAATGAAACAGTTATGTACCCCTTTTTAATTTCTCCATTTTGTGACAGAACAATATTTTGGCGGGAAATTCATAAATACTTAATTCAAAAAAATTACAAAAATATTAACGCTAATGGTGTTTTTGATGATGATGTAAATATTCTGCTTACCTTCGGATATAAAATTATACGAATTCGTCAAATGATGTGCCGCCCAACCGATAATTATAATCTTAACCTTTCCCAAGATTTTTATTATCGCAGCCCTAAAATGGAAGACCTTTCACAAATTGCCGAAGCAAAGCTTAATGGTTATAAAGGCGGAATTGATTATCAGGTTTTGGCGAGCCAACATTGGCAGAAGAAAATGAAGATACTTTAAAATTGTTAAATATTTATAACGAAACCGATACATTAGCCAATTCCATTTTAGTATTTGATAAAAAAACTGATACAATCGTTGGATTATGTATATCCGGCTTAAATAATGAAATGCCGCTTGGATTTGCGGAAATATCTGAATTGTGCGTTCTTCCGCAATACAGAAACCACGGTTTAGCAGAATTTATGATGAAATACGCAATTTCAAAAGCGTATGAAAAAACACCATTAATTAAACTTTGTGTTACAGTGGGTAACTCTGCGGAGAGCTTGTATCGCAAATTGGGATTTGTACCTGGAGCAAAATTCACCAATATGTCATACAATTCTTAATTTCTCGAATATAAAATTCATAAAATGTATTTATAAAAATTTAAAATAAGTGTAAAATGATTACAATCAAATTAAATAGTATTTATGAATTTATATTTGCGAGGAGCGATAATCTATGAAAATAGAACAAGATAAAATTGAATTTGCCGCTAAGCAAATTGGATATATAGACAGCGGAGAAAGAGATGTTTTTCTTAATACCGTAAATACCGAGAATCAAATTAATGCCAATATATTTTTCGATGAGGAAATAACGGGTGTAATTTATAGTTGTATTTTTAACGGAAATTTACGAATACATATTTCTTTTAACGCTGATACCGATAAATTTAATGACAATATCGAAACTTTAGTAAAGTCATCACTTAAAAAATCGGGCATGAATTCATGTTTAATATGGATACGTAATGAAAACAAGGCTGTAATCAAATTTTTAGTACATAAATTTCAAATCCCACCGGATGGCTATTTTTATTACGAATCTATTGAGTTTATAATGCGCCGTGAAAAATTTAATAAGCTCATTGATAATTCCATATTAGAGATTAAGCCATATGAAGAAAAATATATTGATACTTATTTAGACATGCTTGATAAATCCATGACCTTTGTCAGTCCGCCGCCTAATTTTATGGGTAATAAAGAACATTTTTTACAATACTTTGCAAAACATGCTGAGCAAAATTCCTTTGAAGCGTTCTGGAAGGATAATGAATTAATTGGATTATATTGGCGTAATAACGCAGAAATTGATATTATGGCTGTAGCTGATAACCATCAACGGAAAGGTTATGGCACTATTGTATTAACACGCGCAATTGAAATGATTTTTAAAAATACATCAGAAGCTTACGCATACTTATATGCTGTTGATTGGAATATTAAGGGACAATCATTTTATAAAAAATATAGAATGGAGCAAAATGGTCATTCGTTTCTGTTACGGTTAAAAGATTATTCTTTTTGAGAATATGAATAATATACCAAGAGAGGGATGAAAATGTTTTTCTTTCATTTTCATCCCGAACGACGTTGATACTGCATAAGGGATTCTTTTATTGTTAACTAATACAAGCCGAAAACTATCAAACCGCTTAACAGCGGTTTTTTTATTTGCTAGGAAAGTGCATCAATATGTTAATAAAAGGGAAAGGATACTATGTTCGCAAAAGGGCATAAAATTCCCTTGTTTGAAACTAAAAAATTTAAAATTATATTTTATAAACTATACCGTCATGATTCACATAGTGAACAGGCTGCATCTTACCAGTTGGGCAGTGTTGGCAGTCAAAACGCGGCGGATAGGAAGGATCACCACCATCCATAATATCAAAAAAATCAACAACATTTTTAGGTATAAGCTCCTCGAAATTGCATGTAATGCATCTAAATAAAATAGGGGAATCTTTAGTTTTTGGCATAATAAATAAACCTCCGTATAGGAAACTTATGAAGTATTATAATATAGTAGAGATAAATATAATCGTATTTTTCGAGGGCAAAAGATTTCAATAAGTTTAAAGTAAGCGCCGCAAGCACATTTTAAAGGGTCATGTCTGAAAAAATGAATAATGCGCTTGCGCCATGATTTATATACATTTTTAAGATGATTAAGCATTTGAAGGTCAATTCTTTTAGTGCGCAAAAGATACTGTCTATATTTGGTATGTTTATTATTATAAAACCCATAATAACGAATCATTTTAAAGTTAGGTTCAGGGATATGAATAATTAATCTTTTAATAAAATCAAAAACGGAAACAGTTTCCGAGACAAGTTCATTCGAGCCATGTGGAGTATAAGTAAAAGTAACCGTTTTACCATCATAATTTGTAATTCTTGATTGCGCTAAAACAGGGCGACCGGCATAACGGACGATATAATTAATAACACCGGATGAAAAATTTTTTATAGGTGGAGCGTTAACATAAAATCCGGGTTTATGTTCAGCATAAAGCTTGTTCACCAGAGACTTAAAAGAAGGATCGGAAATTTTTTCAGAAAGTAATTTTAAAATACAAAATTGCCAACTTCGTCTGAGACCTTCATAATTAATGTGGTCAAATTTTTTCCATTGATTAGAATTACCTATAGCTTCTTCACAAAGGATCATGTGAATATGAGGATTCCATTTAAGGTCACGACCGAATGTATGTAAAACACAAATCATACCGGGTATATAATTTTCGGATTTGTTTCTTTTGTTAAAACAAAAAAAGATAGTATTTGCTGCCGCCTGGAATAATAAATCTAATAGAGAGCGGTCATAAGCAAAATACTTTCGCAATTCTTCAGGAATTGTAAAAACAAGATGTCTATGGGAGCAATCAAGAAGCTTTGAAGACATATTTAATGCCCTATCTTTTGAGTATTTAGCTCCGCAACAATTACAGAATCTGCTTTTACAAGTAAAAGGAACATGCTTTATAGCGTGACATTCGGGACAAATATATAAGGCAAATCCTTTATTCGGGTCTTGACAAAAGATTATCTTTTCAACTTCGTGTGCAATAACCGGCCTTATATCCTTTTTTTCTTTTTCCATTTCATCTACAAAGTCATACCAGTTTTCTGAAAAAATTTCTTTAATTGTGTATTTCGGTACTATTTCATTGTTTGAGTTCACTTGATATTTCATAATAGCCATTATATATTATTTTTTTAAAGTTGTAAAAAAACAGTAGCTATATTTTGTTAGCTGCTGTTTTAGGGTTTTGGTTTTTAAGGCGGGCGCTCTTTGCCCGCTTTTTTAATTCTCTTTTTGAAATAAAAATTGGGCGTGTTTCAAAATCAGCGGACAAAAAAAGAACATATGCCTCCAAGTGTGATAAAATAGAGTTAGACAAAACACAACGCACAAGGAGGAAAAATCATATGTTCAAAAATAATTATACCAGAGCGCAAGCTCAAATGATATGAAAAAGCCAACAAAAATTATGGAAATACAGAAAAATTCAAGATAGGCTGTCAAGTATGGCAATCGCTTAAAAAAAGTCAACAACCATCAGGATAAAGGACAATTGGGAGAATATTGAAAATCAAGTTTTCAATATTCTCAAAATCCGTTTTGTATCTGGTCATTTTTTTTTCAAAAGATATTTTTCCAAATGAAGTATCAAGTCTAACCAAATTAAAAACTATCTTCCTTATTATGGATAAATTGCTTATTGAATTTTTAACTCTATTCCTCGAATGATCTTCATTTAATATCACGTCCAACCTCCAATGAAGACCACACTCAATCTTCCAATGGTTTCTAGTGGATTTTTTGAACATTTCCATTGTTATTGAGGTATCCATAATGTAGTAATGGTCATTTATCTCCAGTTTATCATTTGTTTTTCGATAAACTCTAATCATTCCAATGGATGCCACTGTATCCCATTTCTGTTTATTGGTAATGCAAATTGTTTCATATGATAAATAATATTCTCTATACTCTTCTCGTCCATGGTTTTTTTCGAGATTTGTTGTGTATGTTTTTATCCTTGATTTCTTACCGATGTTGGCTTCAAAGTATGTTCGCAAATCATTCATTAAGATCTTTTGATTCGCTTTTACGTTTAAAACATAATGCCCACCTAAATGAACGATTAGCTTAACTACCCCTTCCTGAGTACCTGCTGCGTCTATTGTTATGTAGTTGCCTTTTATATCAATTAACCTTAATAATTCTGGGATTGATTTTATCTCATTGCTTTTCTTGTCAACTTCCACTTGTCCTATCGAAATACCTATTTCTGTTAAATATGCTGACAGAATGTAGGGAGTATTGCCGCCATTTATTTTATCTCGAGCACTTTTTATTGCTTTTCCATCTATTGCTATAGTTACTCCTGTTCGTTGTTCTACTATTGTTTTTACCCAATCGGCAAATATATTCATGAACTCTTTTGAGTCTATCATACTAAATAAATCTGACAAGCAATCATGTGATGGGGTTTTTTCGATTAACAGCAATTTCTTGAAATACGATTCTTTCTGTTTGAAAAAATATGACATGTTTTCAAAATCATCATATCCATTCAGTATCCCATATATTACCATTATTAATAAATCCATCAGTAAGTATCTTTTCCCTCTATTATCTCTTGGATCTTTTAATACGGAAAATTTATTATATAAACTTATTTTTTCCTTCTTTTCTAATTCTTGCTCCTTCTTTATATCTTTTGACAAGCAACATTTTTTGTACTTCATTTTGCTACCGCAATGGCATTCTTCGTTTCTCCCTATTTTTTTCATTTTCCTGTCTCCATCTGTTTTTTCCTCATTTTACTACATTTTTTGATGGAGTTTGTTGTTTTTTATTTCCCTTGACTTTTTTAAGCGATTGCCATAGCTGTCAAGCAGTAGCAGGCATCCCAATAGATGAGATAACCATCAAAAGCGGGATGAGTCGCAGCTATATATATGAACAAAAAGAGAAAGTGATAAACTATGCAGAAACGCTGAAAGATCAACCCGAAGGCAAGCAAACCATAATAGTCACAGATGCGTTAAAGAAAAGGCTGATATTGAGCATGGCGCTAGATTGTGCTTCATCGCTAGAAGGTATACAACGGGTGCTTGAAGCGGCGCTAGGAATATATGTGTCAATCGGCTATATCAGTGGTGTACTAAAGGAGGCATCTAAACGCGCGCAGGCATTCGATGACGAAATAACCCTTGAAGGAATTCGCCAAGGGGCAAACGATGAGATATTCCAAGGTAGTATGCCAATATTAACAGGGATAGATCCAGAAAGCACATATATCTATTTATTGGAAGATGCAACTGACCGCACAGGCGAAACATGGGAAAATATATGCAAGACAGGAAGGAACACGGGCTTGAGTTGGAAACAAGCATAAATGATGGCGGCACGGGCTTGTTGGCAGGCATCCCCAAAGTGTACCCGGAGATAGATATACAACGCGACGTATTCCATGCGCTCTATGAAATAGGCAAGGAAGTATCAAAGGTAGAACGGAAGGCGTATTCTTGCATAAAAGAGGAATATGCTCTTTTGGAGAGTGCAGAAGGCAAAAGACCGCGCAAAAAAACAAAAGAGCGGCTTGCGGAGATTCAACCAAAAACAGAAGCAGCGATTGACCTCTTTGACGCTATAAGTATTTTATTGGGTTGGCTTAAGGAGCTGCTTGGTTTTTCGGGGTACAGTATTGAGGAAACAACAGTCTTGATTGAATATATTCTTAAAGAAATAGAGAGAAAAGCGGAAGACTATCCGGGCTGATTAAAGAAGCAGAAAAAAAATCCGCCGAAACCTACCGGAGTTGTTGTCATTTATAAGCAGACTTACAAGAGAGATGGACAAACGCGCCCAAGAACTGGGAATACCGCCGGACGTATTTCATCAGCTATACCGCCAGATGTCATGTAGGCCGGCGAGTCAGCAAAGCAACGAGATTGATTGTCGCTTAGCGGGGATGATAACTGAACAGAACAGTAAGGTTCATGCGAGAACGGAGTTTCAAAAACTTCTCAATGGAGTTAAAAAGGCAAGCAGTTTGGTAGAAAACCTGAATGGCCGGATACGCGTTTACATAGACATGAAGCGGGTCGTACCATCGCAGTTTTTTGTTCTCATGAAAGTGTACTTTAACACCCGTCGTTACAGAAGAAGCCGTTGCAAAGAAAGAAATGGCAAGAGTCCATTAGAATTGCTTACAGGTAAACCCCAACCCGACTTTTTAGAAGCATTGGGGTTTTAATTCAGAAGATTATTTGAGTTTCAATATTAGTATGTTAATATTTACCATTTATGCATTCTGACAACCAAGGGGTTGGTATGCTCTTTTTCGCCTTTTTTCTTTGTCCGCTAAAATTGCCTTATTTTGAAACACGCCTTTTTAGGCGTGTTTCAAAAGCAGCGGACACATATTTTCCCAGTTGTAAGTGAATATCCCATAAATCCAAGGTTATTTGATGCGATTGGAAAAATATGTGTCCACTAAAACATTTTCAATATGAAACACGCCGATTTTTATTTTAAGTGTTTTTTCAGTAAGCCAACAAAAGCAAATAGAAGCGGAGTACAAGCAAAAATCTCAAGATGATTTAAAGGATTATACCCGCTATCTTGAAAGCGCATATGACGATATAAGGAGCTTTCGCCACGACCATATTAATTTATTACTCTCGCTATACGGTTATACAGAAAATGAAAATATGGAGAAGCTTGCAGAATATCTTAACGAAAACATATCGTACGCACGTAATTCAATGAAAAAACTTGATATATCAATGGATAATTTGAAATTTATATACATACCGGAATTAAAAGGCCTTTTATCAGCTAAATTTTTATATGCGCAAAGTAAAGGAATTGACATAAAAATTGATATAACGGCTGCTGTTGAAGCTATTCCTGTAAGCAGCGTTGATTTATGCCGCATTGTTGGTATTATAATTGATAACGCTATAGACGAGTTGATAACAAATGCATACGAAAACGCAGTTTTAAAATTCGGTATTACAAAAAGCGGCGGCGATATCTTGATTATATGCGCCAACACATGCAAAACAGCACCTCAATCAGAATTAATTTTTAATAAAGGGTATTCAACAAAAAAATGGACATGGGCTTGGTTTATATAATTTATCTAAAATTTCCGAAGAGTATGACAATTTGGCGTGTTTCAAAAGCAGCGGACACATATTTTCCCAGTTGTAAGTGAATATCCCATAAATCCAAGGTTATTTGATGCGATTGGAAAAATATGTGTCCACTAAAACATTTTCAATATGAAACACGCCGACAATATGATGATTACATCCAATGCTTTAAACGGGGAATTTACAATTATTGTTATGATAAGGCAGGTGTAAGCGTAATGCTGTCTGTTTTTATTTGTGAAGACGATTTGGATTATAAAGAAAAAATTACACAATGTATTTCTAATTATATTATGATGGAAAACCTCGATATAGAGATTGCTCTTTCTACGAATAACCCTCATGGTATATTATCATATATTCAAAATAATAGAGTTAACGGCCTCTATTTTTTGGATATTGAGCTTAATGAACATAATGGTGTGGAAGTTGCGCAGAAAATAAGATTATACGACCCAAGAGGGTTTATAGTTTTTGTAACGGCGCACACACAATACTTAGAACTTACGTTTAAATACTGTGTGGAAGCGTTGGCATATATTAAAAAATCCGAAACGGATTATATGTTTACTCAAATATGTGAAAGTATTGCAAACGCAAATCAAAAACATACCTCACGATTAAACAATGGATACTTTTCCTTTAAAACACCTGATAAACGTTATGTTTCCCTAGATTATGACGATATATATTTTTTTCAATCCGACCCAAAGGATTCAAGGAGAATAATTGTACATACAAATATAAGACCCTATATCTTCTACGAAACATTAAATAGAATAATAAACCTATTAAACGATGATTTTTTTAGATGTCATAAATCCTATGTTATAAATATAAAAAATATACAGGAACTCTTAGAGGACGATACTAAAATATTAATGAAAAACGGCTTAGAATGCCTTCTTTCGCTTCGTAAAAGGAGAGTACTGCATAAAAAAATAAAAGAGCATGAATAAATTAAAGTAATAAAAAAGCCTGAAAAATATCCCTTGCCTTTAACAGCAGATATTTTCAGGCTTTAAATTTTAAATTACATTTTTAAATATTATCCGCGATATAAAATAAAAGCTCTTGTGTTTCCTTCCATCCTATGCATCCGTCGGTAATAGATTTACCGTATACTTTCCCATCCACCTTTTGATTGCCTTCCTCAATATAACTTTCAATTAAAAGCCCCTTCACAATTTTCTTTATGTCGGCGTTATATTTTCTGCTATGAAGAATCTCCTTTGCTATACGCGGCTGTTCCGCATAATTTTTAAGCGAGTTGGAATGGTTTGTGTCAATTATGATTGCCGGATTTTTTAAATTGCGCTGTATATACATTTCATACGCAAAAGATAAATCCTCATAATGATAGTTTGGCATATTATTTCCATGTTTATTAACCGAACCGCGCATAATTGCGTGAGCAAGCGGGTTTCCGCTTGTTTCAACTTCATGATTCTGATAAATAAAATTATGTGAAGATTGCGCCGCATATATCGCGTTAAACATAACGGAAAGGTCGCCACTGGTTGGGTTTTTCATTCCAACCGCTCCGTCAATTCCGCTTGATGTTAAACGGTGCTGTTGATTTTCCACGGAACGCGCGCCGACTGCGATATAGCTTAACATATCCTCCACGTATATTAAATTGTCAGGGTAAAGCATTTCGTCCGCTGCGGTTAAGTGTGATTCCGAAATCGCTCTTATATGCATTTTTCTAATTGAATAAATCCCTTCAAGTATATTAGGCTCTTCCGTAGGCAGCGGCTGATGCAGCATTCCTTTGTATCCTTCGCCCGTTGTGCGGGGTTTATTTGTGTATATCCGGGGAATAATCAACAATTTTTCTTTAAGCGTATCCTGCACTTTTGCAAGGCGGCTCACATAATCACAAACGGCGTCCTCCTCATTAGCGGAACACGGCCGATTATTGCAAAAATTTATCAGATTTTCCTTCTATAATACTCGCCAGTTCTTTATCTCTGTCCGCTTTAATTTTTTTAAGCTCCATAGGCAGAGGTGTTGAGTTTATTATATCCTCCGGTGAAGGAATTTTTTGTTTTATTGTAAAACTCATGATTAAATCAATACCTTTCTGTTTACTTCTAAAATTTATTAATAACTGTCCGCTATGCTCCTTATTTGTATTTTCTCGTTAAGAGCCTTCGTCGTCCAATCCTTGCACGTAAAATATATTTTCACACCATCTGAATCAGAAATATCAAAGTAATTATCCGAAAGTATAATATCAACGCCCTCAAACAACACTTCGACATATTTCGCATAAGTGCCGGATTTTACGCTTAAACAAAATAAATCCCCATCTTGCGTTAATTCTGATTCATAACCGCATTTAATAAAATAATAATGTTTTGGCTTAACAAATATATTTGTTCCCGAAGAAACCTTTTCTCCATCAATAATAAGAGCATAAGAAGCAAAAACCGTTTCTTTATTACTTTCGTTTAAATATTTGGAATAATCTATTGAAATTACTTCTTTTACGGAAAGCGCATCTACTGATACTTCATACATAGTTTTAAAAATTTCACTAAAATCATTATTCTTTAACGATACCTCAAGAATTCCGTTATACGCTTTCATACTTTCGTTATGGACAAAATACGTAATTTTTTCTCCTTCGTCGAGAGCTGTCGCCATTTTTGCTGCAAAAAATCTCCTTGCTTCATAATGCAGAGCTTTTAATCGCCCAAAATAATCTATTCCTGCCCACGAAGCCACCGGCCAGCAATCGTTAAGCTGCCAGTACAGCGCACCCATGCAGCGTCCCCTGTTCCGTCTCCAGTGTTCAACTCCGTACTTTATCGCCTGCGCCTGTAAAATTTGCGAAACATATAACAAACTGTCAAAGTCCTTCGGATATAAATAATTTTCAGAAATATAATGAAGAATTCTTCCGTTAGCCGTTCCGTTTTTTTGATGGCTTTCCATAACTTTTGAAAAAATATTTCTATCTTCCGGCAATGTATAAGTTTTTACAGTTGCAAGTGACGGAAATGATTGAAAACCAAACTCTGAGCAAAATCTGAAATAAAACTCTCTGTATGCATCAAATGGCTTTAACCCGTGCCAAACATCCCAGTAATGCACGTCTCCCCTATTTTCATCGTTAGGGTTGTCAAAACTCCCGGAGGACGACGGCGACGATGGATGATAATACCTTTCCGGGTCATATTGTTTTAATGCTTTTGGAATTATATATTCAAATATTTTTATATAATCAGCTTTATATTTTGGGTTGTGCGAGGTCATACCCTGCCAGTTTTCCCAGCCTTCCTCCATTTCATTATTTCCGCACCATAATCCTAAGCTTGCATGATGCCTTAACCTGCGTATATTATCTATTGCTTCATTATAAATGCTTTCTTCAAAGCTATCTGTCAGCGCGTAAATATTGCAAGCAAACATAAAATCCTGCCATACAATTATCCCGTATTTGTCGCAGATATCATAAAAAAAGTCGTCCGGGTAATATCCGCCGCCCCAAACTCTGATGCAATTATAATTTGCTTCAACGCATTGTTTTATAAGCTGCTCTGTACGTTCGGCATTAACACGGCTAAGTATGCAGTCTTCGGGAATATAATTAGCGCCCATTGCAAAAATCGCCGTACCGTTTACGGTAATAGCAAATTCTCTGCCCCATTTATCCGCGTTTTGCCGCACTGTTATCTGTCTTAAGCCAATTTTAGCATTATATCCGTCAATTTTTCCCAATTCACTTGAAACAGTTACCGAAACATCATATAACGGCTGTGAGCCATATCCGTTAGGCCACCAAAGAAGCGGGTTTTCAACCTCTATTTCAGCCTTAACCAACGTACCCGTAACCGGAATTGTTTTTGATTGTATCGTTTGTCCGTCCGGGGAGGTTAAATCAATGTGGACATTTAAACGGGATTGTGTAATATCCCCGTCAAGCGTTACTGCAAAATCTACGGTTACCGTATCCGAATGTCTTTGGTTCATATATACATCCGATATTTTAACATCGTAAACCTCAAAATATATTTCTCTGAAAATGCCTGCATCCGCAAGCGCGGGCCCCCAGTCCCAGCCAAACATAAAATGCCCCTTACGCAAGTAATTATTACCTTCTTTACATCCCGTAGGCGCAAAGGATATATCTCCTGTGTCTAATTTTTCTCTTATAAATTTATTCGGTGATAAAAACGTTATTACAATATGGTTGTCACCGAGCTGCAAATATTCTTTACAACTAATAACCCATGTTCTATGCATATTGTCGCATTTTTTAACAAAAACGCCGTTTATCCTAATTTCGGCAAGGGCATCCAACCCTTTGCATACTAAATTGATATGCTTTGCGGCAAGGTCTTTTTCATCCATAACAAATGTTTTAATATATTCAAAATCGTTTTCAAATATGTCGTATGCTTTGTATTCATTTGTACTGTAGTAAGGATCATTAACTAATTCATTTTCTAAGCTGTCGGCTAATACCGAACCGGGTACATTTCCTATGTACCAAGATTCATTTCCGACAATATGCCATTCCCATTCTCCGTTTAAATATATTTTTTCCATTTTCATTCACCGTCCCTATTCCGGCTCATATGCGCCAAATAATTTTGAACCCTTAGCTTTCCGGTTAGCGCAACAAGTGCGCAATCTAAAATATCGCTTTGCTTAATAGCAACTTCGGATTCTTGTGTAAATTGATTTTTAAGCTGTGCTTCAAATCTTTCGCAAAATAAATCGTAAAAATCCTTTAACGAGCTTTTTTCGCACATTATGGAAATTAACGCTGAAATTTCAGATATAGAAAGCACCCGCTTAAGCATACTTACAATAATTAAAACAGCAATATGGCTTCTATTATATTTCTTTTTAACCGGCGGTTCAATAAGTTTTTGCTTTACATAGTTGTTAATCATAGTCGATGTTATTACGCATTCCGGTTCGTCCGCAAAAATACCAAAACTCTCTTCTATGATAAAAACCACCCGGTCCATATATAAAGTCAGCGACGGTAATTCATCAAATCTGGGACAACGAAAGTTTACTGCTGTTTTAAAATTTAATCTCATACGAAAACTCCTTTTGTAAATATCTGTTAAATTCTAATGTAGTTTTTAATACTACGTTATATTTTTTTAGTTATAACGTAACCTCATTAAGTTAATCAACTTTCTTGACAAAATTATGAACCGGTAATATACTTTGGGTGCAGCAATTTTTTGTTGTTACAAATATTACCATTAAAATAACTCCAAAAATAATGCCATTTTTACCTGTTTCAAAAATAGAGAAGCGAATTTTGAATGAAATTTTTAATATTATTTGTTAATAACTGTAAATACAGTTGCCATTAAGATGTAAATTATCTTTTTTATTACATGTTTAAATTTTATGTAATGAAAATTTGTACACAATCTGTATTAATCCGTCTCTAATTTATTATGGTAAAAAATGTTACAACAAAAAATTGCTGCACCCATATACTTTTGGAAATGTTTACGTGCGAAAAATAAGAAGATATAATTAATGGTTACCGGCACATTTTTCGCAGGTTAAACGTGCATAACCGGAAACTTATTTCCGGATTTTTTATATAAGGAGATGACCATATATGCCGGATTTTATTTTATCGTGCTGCTCAACTGCTGATTTGAGTGACGAATATTTTACAAAAAGAAATATTCCTTATGTCTGTTTTCATTTTAACATAGATGGAAAAACTTATCCAGACGATTTAGGGAAAACCATGCCAATCTCTGTGTTTTACGAAAAAGTAAAAAACGGTTCGCTCCCAACAACATCTCAAGTTAACCTGCTTGAATATGTTGAATTTTTTGAACCGTTTCTTAAAGAAGGCAAGGATATCCTGCATATTACGTTGTCCTCCGGAATATCGGGCACATATAACTCCGCGTGTGCCGCAAGAGACGAGCTTATTATTAAATATCCCGAACGTAAAATTTATGTAGTCGATTCCTTAGGGGCATCTTCCGGTTACGGACTATTAATGGCTATGGCAGCCGATTTGCGCGATAACGGTAAATCCGTTGACGAAACACACGATTGGGTTGAAAAAAATAAGCTCAATATACATCACTGGGTTTGCGTATCCGATTTGTTCCACTTAAAAAGAGGCGGCAGGATTTCCGCAACATCCGCTATCGCAGGCTCGATATTAAATATACACCCGCTTATTAACGTAAACCATGAGGGAAAATTAATTCAAAGGCAAAAGATAAGAGGTAAAAAGCAAATAACAAACGAATTGGTAAATAAAATGGTTCTCCACGCAAAGGACGGGTTAAATTATTCCGGTAAATGCTTTATTTCAAATTCGGCATGTGAGAGCGACGCGAAAAATCTTGCTTCGCTTATAAAAGAAAAATTTAAAAATTTAGACGGTGAAATTATGATATTTAATATCGGAACCGTTATCGGCGCGCATACAGGATATGGAACTTTTACAGTATTTTTTTACGGCGATAAGCGTGTTGATTAATATTTTAATATAAATTTATTTTACAAAAAAGCTGCTGCGTTCACGCAACAGCTTTTTTCGCATTTTTCCGGAAAAAATGCGTCTACGGCAAGTAAGCCATTTTTAGTTTAAAACCATTTTAACTAAAACCCATTTTAATTTAAAACCATTTTAGCTTACAGCCATATATATTTAACGGAAAAGCCTTTCCGGGGATGTGGCGTATTTTATACACTATATTCTACAGCTTAATCATTTGTGAATTATTTTTGAACGAGCTTAATTTAAACATGCAGGGATGGTTTATTTTGCGGTTTTTTCGGAGACAATGTAAATCTAAACTTGTATCTACATATTTATATAATTATCTAAAATGAACGGATGTGGTTAATATCAGGATATACACAAAAAAATTTATACCACAGCTTAAAACATAATTATAAGTACAAATACTCAGCACAGATTAATTGAATCATATGGTGAAGGAATATGTGTTATTGAAATTGAAATCCAAGATTTCAAAGCGGATGATTTAGTTGACTTGTTTGAAGAAATAACAATATCAATAAACGCTGTGGTAAATGATTCAAAGCCGCTTACAAATGCGGTAAAAAAAAGCATGAGTAAATACCGGAGCATTATAACCGAGCAGCTTATCGAATATTTTGAGATTTATTCCGATATGAGCGTGGAAGGATTTATATACTTTAGGTTGTGGGAATATTCTCATATTATAAATGTACTTTTGTACGCACGGATGAAAAAAGAACTTGCTTCTTATAAATATTTAATAACTTAACCGATATATGTTTGTTATAAAAAATAATTATTTAAAAATAAAAAATAAAATTCGTTTTTTAATTAACATTGATTATACAGTTTATACATTTTAAAACAGTTGTCTGTTAATCCTACTCATGGTATTATAACGGTAAACAGGTGAATAAATAAATTTAACAGCCTGTTTCACCATTATTTATTAGGATTATTAGGGGGGATTTTTTACTGTTATGGACAGTGACAGTATTATTACAATAATTAGTTTAGGGTTTTTACTTTTTTCTTCGGCTTTCTTTTCTTCAGCCGAAACAGCGTTTTCATCTGTAAACCGTATCAGGATTAAAAGCATGGCGGAAAACAACGATAAAAGAGCCGCTCTTGTTTACAAACTAATGAACGATTACGACACATTACTCTCCACAATACTTGTGGGAAATAATATAGTTAATATAACTACCGCATCAATTGCGGCAGTTTTATTTGTTAAATACTTTGGTAACGCGGGTGTTACAATTTCAACAGTAGTAATGACAGTAGTGATTCTTGTTTTTAGCGAAGTTACGCCAAAGAGCATTGCAAAAAAATTTCCGGAAAAATACGCACGATTAACCGCTCCGGTTTTGTCAATTCTTGTAATAATTTTTACACCTGTAAACCAGTTGTTTTCTTTATGGAAAAATTTAATATCAAAGTTTATTAGAACTCCGGAGGAACACGGCATAACCGAAGATGAGCTTTTGACAATTTTAGAGGAAGCCGAACAAGACGGCGCAATTAATGAAGACGATTCCAATTTAATTCACAACGCTATCGAATTTAATGATAAATTGGTTTATTCTATTTTAACTCCAAGAGTAAATATAATTGGCGTGTCCTTAGACAGCTCAATTTACGAAATTTTAGATGTATTTGTTGAATCCGGGCATTCACGTATACCCGTGTACGATTCCTCCATTGACAATATTGTCGGAGTTATTCATATAAAGGATTTTTTAGATATAATATCCGCCGCGTGTAAGCTTGAAATTAACAACGTGGATTTTACAGAGTCTCTTAATAAAAAAGATGGATTTAATAATGCTCCCGGTTACATAATGGACGACATTATTAAACCCGTCATTTTTATCGCTTCATCAATGAAAATCAGTGAATTATTTAAAAAATTTCAAAAAGAAAAAAGCCATTTTGCTGTTGTTACCGATGAATACGGCGGTACTATGGGACTTGTAACAATGGAAGATATTTTAGAAGAGCTAATGGGCGAAATTTGGGACGAGCATGATGAGATTATAGAAGATTTTGTTGAACTGGACGAAGGTATTTATAAAGTTGAATGCAGTACGGAAGTTGAAAAGATGTTTGAGTTTTTTAACTTGTCCGGCGATACAAAGTCAACAACCGTCAGCGGATGGATTATGGAACGCCTTGGTAAGATACCCGACGAGGGAGACGAATTTGAATATGAAAACCTTTTATTCACCGTGAATAAAACCGAACAGCGGCGGGTGGTTGAAAGCATTGTGAAAAAGATTTGTACATAAATAAGGTTGTTTTCATGCCGTCGGATTGCTGCGTGACCTACTAAGGTCATAACTGTTAAAATCAATATAAATAATTATGGGTGTTATGAATGAGTAAAAATAAATACTGTTACTCATCTGTTTATAGGGAGGAAAAATGATGACAAAAGAAGAAAGAGCCGTGGAATTTTTCAACAACGGCTACAATTGCGCTCAAGCGGTACTCGGAGTATTCTGTGAGGATATGGGGCTTGATTTGAATACGGCACTAAAGCTAGCTAACGGTTTTGGCGGCGGAGTTCGTTGCGGCGAATTATGCGGCGCAGTATCCGGTGCTGTAATGGCGATTGGTTTAAAATGCGGTTTTTACATCGAAAAGGACTTTAAGCAAAAAGGTTATTGTAATAAAAAATCGTATGAATTTGTGAAAAAATTCAATGAAGAAAATAATTCAATGTTGTGCCGTGATTTGCTTGGTGTTGATATTCGCTGCCCTGATGACCATAATACACCGACTGCTCAGGAAGCGCACAAATCTATATGTCCGAAAATGGTGGCAAGCGCCGTAAGAGTGTTGGAGAGCATGACATGGGAGCAAGAATGATGTTACAACTCAAATATTTCAAAAATGTTGCGATGCTTACTTTTGATAATAATAAGTGCATAAGCTGATTTTTCCAACGGAAAGGATTGCTGTTAATGGATTGTAAAAATGTAAAAGAATGTGCTTGTCCTAAAACATCCTGCCCTAACCATAAAAAATGCTGCGCTTGTGTTATTAAACACAGAGAAACAGACAGTATCCCATTTTGCTTATTCCTTGATAATGAGGGTGATAAAAGCAAGAAAAATCTTTATCGGAAATTGAAAGAACGGTTTGAAGAATGAGTTACATATTAATTTACAAAATAGTGTAAATTACACAAATAGTGTTTTATAAATAATACAGGAGTGGCAAATGAAGATAGATATTTTTATTAACCGATTCTTATCATGTTTCACCAGTCATGAGGTTATTACATATTTTGAAAAATTAAATAAAGAAGACTATATGGATTTATTCGGACTGCTTAATTCTTACAATAAAACCGGTATTGAAAATGATTTATCTAAAAATTTGAAATCAGAAACCTCTAATATCATTTTGAAATTATATAAATCAACTAGATTTCCTAATACAATTGAAAAAGCCGAAGAATCATTTGATGAATTAACAGAAAAGCTACTTGCTGCGCTAAAAGAATTAAATAACGCTGAACTTATGAACAAGAGCGAAAAATTTGCAATTATATTTTATATTTTTGGAATATTATATTCTAAACAGTATCAAATAGAATTTATAATAGGACTTCTATCTCATCCGGATGCTTGGGAAATAAATGGGCGGAATTTTACATATGAAGATGGGTATATTTTAGGTCAGAATTTTGATGTTATAAATATTAAAAGCATTGAAAACTTTATAGGAGAACTAAAAGAAATAAATCAATATAAAAATTATGACCAAAAACTTTACTTTAGAGGGCATAGCAAAATTAATTATTTTTTACAACCTTCATTAATGAGAACAGATTCTCTAATGGAAAAAGAAACGGTATTATATCAAGAGTTATTAACTCGTTGTCCTGATGATTTTATGGAGTGCAAATCTCATTTTGAGCATTTAGTAAAAATGCAGCATTATGGATTAACCACCAGACTTCTTGACATAACAAGTAATCCGCTTATTGCTTTATACTTTGCTTGTAGTGCTAATCCCGGTTTTGACGGAGAGGTAATTGTTTTTTCAGCAAACAGCAAAGAGATAAAATATACCCAAAGTGATACAGTTTGTATACTTTCTGCGCTTTGCAAATTGACATATGAGGAGCAAAATACTATCCTTGGTTTAATTGAGAATAAAAAAACACTTTTTAATACGGAATCATTAATAGAACAATTTAATGATAACAAAACCGTACAAAAATTATTACATGAGGTTAAAACTGTAAAACCGGCATTTAGAGATATAATTAATCCGGATGACTTATTGCATTCTATATTTGTCAACCCAATAAAATCAAACGCTAGGATTATCAAACAAGAAGGAGCGTTCATTTTATGCGGACTGGATATTAATAGATTAAACGACCATCGGCTTAAACCTATTAATGCAAAGAAAAAGCTATTAAAAATAATAGCCTCTTCTAAAGATAGTATTTTAAATGAATTAGATAATTACGGAATAAACGACGCTTCTGTTTTTCCTGAAATAGATAAAGTTTCACAATACTTAATAAAAAATATTTCAAATCTTTAAATTACCATTATTTTTAACGCACAACACTCCGCTTGTTAAAGGTTTTCCGTCACTTGGCAGCTTAAGGATACCGCGGTTTATTAATTCTTCGGCGACAAACCCAATAATGTTATATGAATAATACTTCACCCACACATTAATTTGGATTTCAAGCCGTTTTGGTACGAATGTCTTGAAATTTTTAAAGGTTTTTTAGATTACACAACATTATGTATTCTTCTTCAGATTCGCCTATTATTTTAAAGCCTACTTTTTTATACATATTAACAGCATAATTATCCTTTTGTACTGCTAAGGATGTTTGCTTATAATTCTTTTCTCTCAACAATAATAGCATTTTCTTCATAAGCTCCGTACCAATCCCCCTATTACGGTATTCTTTATACAATGAAATTGCAAATTCTGGAGTGTTTTCGTCAACATTGCCAAAACCTTTTATATCTCCGCATAAAATTCGTGTCCAAACAGCTCCGACAATTTTTCCGTCGGTTTCAGCCACAAGGCAGTAATCATCCGGTTTTCCAAAATTATCAATAAATATTTTTAATTCCGGTTGATTTATTACTTCTCGCGGTAAAAGATTATTTTCATCTCTTTTGAAAATCGCTTCATACAAAAAATCATTTAAAACATAAATTTCATCTGATTTTATTTCTCTGATATTGTACTCTCTCATACTTCCTCCTAAAGGCATTTTACAAAATTAATTTGTCCCATAAAAATTACAATTCAAAAATAATACTTTAATAAATTAAAAATAGTTTTCCCTGCCAAAACAAAAGAGAAAACTACTCATTTACTCAAAGGTTTTTGGATTTGCATAACCCTATTTTTACAAGTACATTGTCCTTATCTTTTACAAATTCGTTATATACTCCTTCCCATTCACCGAAATTGTATTCTTCAACAGACACAGAAATATATTTTTCCGGTTTTCCCATTGTTTTATTAACAACAGCAGCAATCTGTTCAGCGGCTTCCTTAAGCTGCTTTTGTGAATACCGCTTATTGTTTTAATTACGATATGCGGCATAACGCATTTCTCCTTTATTATTTTTTTATTATTTTATTTTTTATTATTTTTACCTTTTAAGATAATTTTGTAATTTCTTCTAAATAAACATGATTCCCTTTATTTGATTCATAAATAAAATTTTTTAACGGCTTGCTTGTATAGTTTAATTCCAATAAATAATAACCGCAATTATTGCAATATTCAAAAAAACTGCTAACGGCACACCGATTTTAAATTTTGTATGCTTTGTTTTATGGCGGAACACTTTCATTCCAATAAAAGCTCCTAATCCACCCATCATTACCGCTGAAAAAAGGAGCGCATTTTCACTTATCCTCCATTCCCTATTTTTCGCCTTGTGTTTATCAAAACCATATAATAAAAATACAATTATATTCCATATAATATACACAGTTATATGTAATATTTCAATTTTATTCATAACTTTTCATCTACATCCTTGTTTTTTTAAGTTTCTTTTCAAGTTTATCCAATTCATCAACCATTATAGGGCTGACGCGGAGAACCTGCATATATTCTCCCTGAAATTGATGTGTTATTTAGCTAATATAGATTATATCAAAATATTACATTCAAGTCACTAATTAATTACATTTTAATGTTTTTGTGGAATCTTTTGCATTGATTACATAAAACTGTACAACTTAAAACAGATATGATAAAATAAATAAAAAAACAAGGAATTGGGAGGATATTTAATGTTAGACGCAGCTTCTATTCAACAACTAAAACGAATAAATATATGTTCTAATGTTGATAAAACAATGGAACGTGTTAGGGAAATTTTAATAAACACTTCATCCGAAGATAAAAAGACAATAGAGGAATTAGCCGGAATTGTACGCGTTTCATTAAACCGCATTTATAAAACCGGATGTATTTCAGCTAAAATCGCCGTTGCTATGGCTCAAGTAATTAATGTAGACCCCTTTTATTTAATAGGCGAAGCTGATGAAAAAGGTGAATGTAATGATAAAATATTAAAAGAATTTTTAATCCGTTTCGGATATGAAGATTTAGTTGTAAATTTAAAAAGTTCATCAAAGCGCTCACGTAAAAAAGTTGAGGCAGAATCTATCCCTGCTCAAAAGAATGCAGAAGATATGCAAGAGGAAGAAATAAAAGACGATATTATTAATGATTTAACAAATGAACAAAATATTGAACCTTCTGAGTTAGCTGCAAAAACAGAAAATGAACAATCAGAGGTTGAACAAACCACAATTGAATTAACCGAAGTTGAACAAGATGAAGTAAAGCAAAATGAAGTTGAGGAAAATAAAGTTGAACAGGATATAGTTGAGCAAGATATAGTTGAAAAAGATGAGATTAAACAAGATAAAATTAAACAAACCGCAATTGGACAAGCCCCGCTTATTAATATAGCGGAGGATGAAATGATTTTATTAATACGCGCTGTTATGCTCCGCGCTAAATTAGGCAGCGATAATGCTATTCAAACTTTACATGAAATAAAGAACTTGTTACTTTCTTAAATAGTTAACATGTAATTATATAAAGGGTTAGGAGTAGGTTTTTATTAAATACTCCTAACCCTTTATTTTTAAATTATCAATTTTTAACCGGTTGGTTGTTTTATTATTAAATTGGGCGTGTTTCAAAATCAGCGGACAAAAAAAGAACATATGCCTCCAAGTGTGATAAAATAGAGTTAGACAAAACACAACGCACAAGGAGGAAAAATCATATGTTCAAAAATAATTATACCAGAGCGCAAGCTCAAATGATATGAAAAAGCCAACAAAAATTATGGAAATACAGAAAAATTCAAGATAGGCTGTCAAGCAGTAGCAGGCATCCCAATAGATGAGATAACCATCAAAAGCGGGATGAGTCGCAGCTATATATATGAACAAAAAGAGAAAGTGATAAACTATGCAGAAACGCTGAAAGATCAACCCGAAGGCAAGCAAACCATAATAGTCACAGATGCGTTAAAGAAAAGGCTGATATTGAGCATGGCGCTAGATTGTGCTTCATCACTAGAAGGTATACAACGGGTGCTTGAAGCGGCGCTAGGAATATATGTGTCAATCGGCTATATCAGTGGTGTACTAAAGGAGGCATCTAAACGCGCGCAGGCATTCGATGACGAAATAACCCTTGAAGGAATTTGCCAAGGGGCAAACGATGAGATATTCCAAGGTAGTATGCCAATATTAACAGGGATAGATCCAGAAAGCACATATATCTATTTATTGGAAGATGCAACTGACCGCACAGGCGAAACATGGGAAATATATATGCAAGACAGGAAGGAACATGGGCTTGAGTTGGAAACAAGCATAAATGATGGCGGCACGGGCTTGTTGGCAGGCATCCCCAAAGTGTACCCGGAGATAGATATACAACGCGACGTATTCCATGCGCTCTATGAAATAGGCAAGGAAGTATCAAAGGTAGAACGGAAGGCGTATTCTTGCATAAAAGAGGAATATGCTCTTTTGGAGAGTGCAGAAGGCAAAAGACCGCGCAAAAAAACTAAAGAGCGGCTTGCAGAGATTCAACCAAAAACAGAAGCAGCGATTGACCTCTTTGACGCTATAAGTATTTTATTGGGTTGGCTTAAGGAGCTGCTTGGTTTTTCGGGGTACAGTATTGAGGAAACAACAATCTTGATTGAATATATTCTTAAAGAAATAGAGAGAAAAGCGGAAGACTATCCCGGGTTGATTAAAGAAGCAGAAAAATCCGCCGAAACCTACCGGAGTTGTTGTCATTTATAAGCAGACTTACAAGAGAGATGGACAAACGCGCCCAAGAACTGGGAATACCGCCGGACGTATTTCATCAGCTATACCGCCAGATGTCATGTAGCCCGGCGAGTCAGCAAAGCAACGAGATTGATTGTCGCTTAGCGGGGATGATAACTGAACAGAACAGTAAGGTTCATGCGAGAACGGAGTTTCAAAAACTTCTCAATGGAGTTAAAAAGCAAGCAGTTTGGTAGAAAACCTGAATGGCCGGATACGCGTTTACATAGACATGAAGCGGGTCGTACCATCGCAGTTTTTTGTTCTCATGAAAGTGTACTTTAACACCCGTCGTTACAGAAGAAGCCGTTGCAAAGAAAGAAATGGCAAGAGTCCATTAGAATTGCTTACAGGTAAACCCCAACCCGACTTTTTAGAAGCATTGGGGTTTTAATTCAGAAGATTATTTGAGGTTCAATATTAGTATGTTAATATTTACCATTTATGCATTCTGACAACCAAGGGGGTGGTATGCTCTTTTTCGCCTTTTTTCTTTGTCCGCTAAAATTGCCTTATTTTGAAACACGCCTTAAATTGGCATATAAAAATAATTTTTCAAAGGATACAAAAAGAACCGAAGCATATACTTCGGTTCAAAAATAAACTTATCTGTTTTACTTTGCGTATTCAATCGCTCTTGTTTCGCGTATGAGGTTGACCTTTATTTGACCCGGATACTCTAATTCTTCCTCAATTTTTTTTGCGATATTACGTGCAAACAGCGGCATTGTCGCGTCGCTGACATCTTCTGGGATTATAATAATGCGTAATTCCCTACCGGCTTGTATCGCAAACGATTTTTCAACGCCTTTAAAGGAATCAGCAATACTTTCAAGTTTTTGCAGCCTCTTGATATAAGACTCCAGAGTTTCTCGTCTTGCTCCCGGCCTTGCCGCCGAAATGGCGTCCGCAGCCGCAACAATAACAGATATGATATTGGTAGGTTCGACATCCTCGTGATGCGCTTCTACCGCATTTAAAATTATATCAGATTCCTTATATTTTCTACATAACGCAACTCCGATGCTAACATGGGAGCCTTCCACGTCATGATCCACGGATTTACCTATATCATGCAGTAACCCCGCGCGTTTCGCCAGATTAACGTCCGCACCTAATTCTGACGCAATTATTCCGCTTAAGTGCGAAACTTCTATCGAATGCTTCAGCACATTTTGTCCATAACTCGTTCTAAACATCATTTTGCCCAATAATTTAATCAATTCATGATGGATTCCGTGAACTCCCGTTTCAAAAGTTGCGGCTTCTCCCTCTTCTCGAATCATGGTTTCTACTTCTTTTCTCGCTTTATCAACCATCTCTTCTATACGTGCCGGATGAATCCGACCGTCTAAAATTAACTTTTCCAAAGCAATTCTTGCAATTTCTCTCCTCATTGGATCAAAACCAGAAAGGATAATGGCTTCCGGTGTATCATCAATAATAAGGTCAATACCTGTCAAAGATTCCAATGTCCTAATATTACGTCCTTCACGTCCTATTATACGCCCCTTCATTTCATCGTTAGGCAGCGCCACCACAGACACGGTAGATTCCGTAACATGATCCACAGCACATCTTTGTATAGCTGTTGCTAAAATATCCTTAGCTTTTTTATCGGCGTCTTGCTTTGCTTTCATTTCAAGCTCCTTAACGAGCTTGGCAGTTTCCATTTTAACTTCTTCTTCTACAGCGGAAAAAAGATACTCTTTTGCTTGTTCAGTTGTAAAACCTGAAATTTTTTCAAGTTGAACCTGCTGTTCATCAACCAGTGATTTAAGTTTTTCGTTTTGCACATCAAGATTTTCCATCTTTTTTTGCAATGTTTCTTCCTTTTTTTCCAGTTGGTCGCTTTTACGGTCAAGCACCTCTTCTTTTTGAAGAAGCCTCTTTTCCGTACGCGAAACTTCGTTTCTTCTTTCCTTAACTTCTTTTTCGGCTTCATTTTTTGTTTTTATGCTTTCTTCCTTAGCCTCAAGAAGTATTTCCTTTTTCTTTGCCTCAGATGCCTTCTTTGATTCTTCAACAATACGTAACGCTTCCAACTCCGCAGAACCTATTTTAGATTCAGCAACTTTTTTTCTATAGAAAACACCTATAAAAAAACCTATAAATATTGAAAACGCAAAAATAATTATAAAAATTGTGATGCTCAGTGCATTTATTTCAAATAAAAATGGTATTGTAAAACACCTCCTTAATTTAATTTTCAAAGTACAATGCATCCCGTAAAAACAACCTTTACCGTACTTCAGGAATGCTTTTTAAATATCTGGGCTGATATCCTTATAATTGTATTACCTTCTAAAAATTATGTCAAGAAATAAACTCAGAAAAAATACGCACAAAAACATACTAAAAATATAATAGCTATGCTATAAAACATTATGTCAGCGTTTCCTTAAATTCATAAAAAATCTGCTCATAAGCTCCGAAGCTTCTTCGCGCATTATTCCGCTTACTATTTCCACTTTGTGATTAAACGGATTATCAAATATATTAATTATAGAACCGGCACAGCCCGCCTTTTTATTCTCCGTTCCGTACACCAGTTTTTTTATTCTCGATTGTACAATTGCGCCGGCACACATTGGGCACGGCTCAACAGTCACATAAATAGCAGCACCTTCTAACCTCCAGTCGTTAAAAAACAATGCCGCTTCATTAATCGCAATCAATTCCGCATGGTACAATGGGTTTTTTTTTGTAATGCGCAGATTGTATCCCTTGCCTACTATTTTATCCTCGTAAACAATTACACACCCTATTGGCGTTTCGTTATTTTCATATGCTTTTAACGCTTGTTCATATGCCTTTTCCATATAAAACAAATCGTTCATACTTTTTTAAGTTCCTTTCCGCAAGTATAACAATATATAAATTCCTTATTATGATTGCATTGAATTTTTTTTTATGTTAAAATACCATCATTATTTATTCGCTTAATAAAAACTTATTAAAATATAAATTTAGTATTATTTTTAGGAGGTCATTATGCCAGATAAGTTTAATTATGTCAAACGAGGATACGACCCGACAGAAGTTGATAGTTATATCAGCTCTTTGGAAAGTGTATTAAAAAGTTATAAGGAAAAAGACTCAGCAATTAAAAATGCTTTAATTAACGCACAAATTGCTGCTGACAATATTATTAAAAACGCTGAAATCGAAGCGGATAATTCCAAGAAAAAAGCTCTCTCCCAACTTGAGATTATTTATCATTCCATAAACAAACAAAAAAGCCTGCTTGATAATTTAAAAAGTGATTACCATAAGTTAGTGACAGCTTATATAAAGGAAGTAAATGACCGTGATTTTGAGCCGATTTATACACAAATCTCCGAATTGGAGGAATTTCTTAATACATTAAAAAACGTTCCGGAAAATAATGATAAACCTTCTAATACATCTCATAACAATGATTCTAATATCAGTGATAATAAAAAGTTAGATACGCCTTATAACGAATACCAACAAATGAATTCTGTTAATAATAACTATAAATAAGCCAATCCGATAAAATATAAGCAAGCTTTTATATTTAAAAAAGCCCGAAAATTCCGGGCTTTTTTTCATTAAATTTTTATTTAATACTATAAATCATATTTCCTCCAATATTTCTTGTATCTTCAAATAAAGTCATGTCATAAAATACATTGAATTTTACATTGATTAAATTTATTAAAACACTGCTCTTGTAATCCACAAAGCGGCTAATATCCCCGCAAAGTTGCTTATCAGCGCACCCGCTAATGTATATTTTGTTTTAGTTATTTTAACGCTCATATAATATATGCTCATTGTATATAATACAGTTTCCGTTGAACTCATCATAACCGAAACAAACCGTCCGATAAATGAATCATACCGAAATTTTTAAATATATCTAACAACAATCGGTAGACGCGGAAGATGATACAAGCCTCATAAGCGTTAACGCAACCGCTTCTTTGGGAAATCCGATTTTGTCTGTTGCCGGAGCTAAAAAATCGCTTAGCATATTTAAAGAACCCGATGCCCTCAGTATTCCCACAGCAACCATAAGTCCAATCAACGTTGGCATAATCCCTAATATTGTTTTAAAACCATCTTTTGCCCCGTCTATAAATTCTTCATAAACATTTACTCCCTTTAAATATCCGTAACCTATGATACCTACAAAAGTTAAAGGGATTATCAAATCAGATAACAATAACATCACCCTCATTTGAAATACACCCTCTCAAATATTTTTCCTATTATTATCGCGCTTAATGTGGATACCAGCGTTGTTATAAGCCCCGGACCTATAATCTCGGAAGGATTGGCGGAATTATACTGAGTACGGTACGCAATTATATTTACAGATACAATTTGTAATGACGACATATTAACTATCATAAACATACACATATTTTTTGAAGCCGTATCTTTTTTAGGATTTATTTTTGAAGCTCATCCATCGCCTTTTAAGGCTGGTGTTGCAGCCCATCCGATTCCCAGCATATTTGCTATAAAATTTGTTGATATGTACTTTACCGCTTTTGAATTTGCCGGAAGATTAGGAAAAAGAAATTTCATAATCGGCGACATCCTTTTAGACAATGCTTCTATCAATCCCGCTTTTTCAGCAATTCTCATTAATCCCGTCCACATAGATACAATTCCAAGCATTTTTATGCAAACACCCACTGCATCCTGCGATGATTCGATTGCGGAATTTGTAATTGCCGCCATATTCCCGGTAAATGATGAAACCACAATAGCAAGTAAAATCATAAATCCCCAAATGTAATTAAGCATTAAATCATCCCGTTAAACTTGTTTTTATATTTTATGCGTGTTTTCTTTTTAAAGAACAATTTTCAAATTTGTAATTTTATTGAATTTGGTCGAATTTTTTACTATTTTATAATTTTCTAATAATTTTATGTTATTTTTGAAAATATATTGACTGATTATGTAAGTAATGATAAAATATAGGCAAACAAAAAAATGTATGTATGTTAAATTTTTACGCATACAGCAAAAATATTAAGGAGGATTTATTGTGAAATCAACTGGTATTGTAAGACGTGTGGACGAGCTTGGAAGGATTGTTATTCCGATTGAATTAAGAAAAGTTTTAGGCATTAATGAAAAAGACGCATTGGAAATTTTTACAGATAATGAAAAAATCGTTTTGAAAAAATATGAACCGGCTGATATTTTTACCGGCGAAATGGACGACTTAATTGATTATAAAGGAAAAAAGTTTCAAAAGCTTCTATCATCGAAATGGCAAAGTTATCAGGACTTCGTATTTGTGAAGACGATGATGACGGTAAATAGGTATTTACATAAACCACCTAAAAAAAGATTCGGAAAATAATTTTTCCGAATCTTTTTTTATAAAAATTTTAACATATAATCGCAGAAATAATCTCTTGCCAATCCATGTATTAAAATTACAGTTAGCCGGATTTTATTACTAAATTGAATCCGCAAGTATAATTTCCAAAATGATGATTTTTTTATGTATAATTTTAATTAATCTATCCAAAATATAACTGTAATTAACAACATGTCGGTTATAAGCAATCGACAGAAAGGAGATAACAAATGCCTAATTTAAGTTACAGTGAATTAAACTCAATACGCGAGGTAGTAACCTGCCATCTTACTGCCGCTTCCAAGCTTAACTCTTTTTCTGAAGCTTGCGAAGATCAGCAAATCAAACAAATGTTTAACCAAGCCTCTCAACAGGCAAAACAAAGCGCACAAAACTTAATTCAAATGTTATAATCAAAGGAGGAAGAAAAATGCAGGAAAAAGATATGGTTTTAGATGTGCTTTCAAGCACAAAAGCAAGTATCGGTTCATATGCGAAGGTAATAACAGAATGCTCCGATCAAAATTTAAGGAAAACATTTCAGCAAATGCGTGACGGCGATGAAAAATTCCAATACGACCTTTATAAGATAGCAGAACAAAAAGGTTATTACATTCCGGCCACCTCGGCTTCGCCGCAGGAATCCAGCCAGTTAAAATCAACTTTAACCAACTCATCAATGGGAAAAATAAGCTCCATGATGTAAAGTTAAATTTACAAACGATGTGTGATTTACAAAAGATGTTCAATTTACAAAAGAATTTTAATTTACAAAAGATAATCTATAAAATAACAAAGCCGCATAAAAATGCATGATATATTTTTATGCGGCTTTTTATACTCGCGAAATTAATTTTCGCTAACCCCTGTGCGATAATTGGCTTGTTTTTTACTTCCAAGCGGCATATAACCCTGCAATCACCTGCTCAATAGGAGCTTTATTTATTTCCACGTCTTTAACACCGTCAGATCGGATTTTTTGTAACATCAACCTCAAATTCATATACACCATTTCCATTATTAATAAGTGTGCCGCCATTAAGCGCAACCGTATAATTATCTTCCATTGTCACCGTAAATCTTGTGAGATTACCAGTAATATTTCTTAAACCATCAAAGCTTCCGTCATAAACTTTTTTTCCGTTTGAAATCATTAAAATACGCTGTGCCATTTCTTCAAGGTCGTCCATATCATGACTGGTTACAATAATTGTAACACCATCGTCGCGGTTTATTCGTTTAAGAAATTCAATCATTTGACGCTTTGCAACAACATCAAGCCCTAGTGTTGGTTCGTCAAGTAAAATAAGCTCCGGCGAATGAAGAAGCATCATGGCAAGGTCGGCTCTCATGCCGCTGACCAAGCGATAATTCGCGGGCAAATGTTTTCATCAACTCGCCTATTTCCAGCAAATCAATTACCATTTCGAGGTTGCGTTTGTAAACATCGTTCGGAATATCCCAAACAACCTTTTTCCATTCAAAGCTCTGTGAAACAGGGTGATCCCACCAAAGTTCCGTTCGGTTGCCGAATAACACGCCTAATTTGCTCATCACTTCAATGCGGTCTTTATCCGGCGACATACCCAAAACTGAAATGCTGCCTTCTGTAGGTTGAAGCATACCCGCAAGCAATTTCATAGTTGTGCTTTTTCCCGCTCCGTTCGGCCCGGCATACGCGACAAACTCACCGCGGTTAACAGAAAACGATACGCATCTAAAGCGGATATATTTTTTTTGCGGCTTAAGCAAATTTTTAATAAGTCCCTTACCCGCGTTTTCACGCTGCCATTGAGTAAATATTTTTGTTACATTATTTAAATTAACAGCGGTGTCCGCCCGCGTGATATCGGTTAATTCCTTTTTTGACATAATATCTAAATCCTTTCCTGAAAAAGTAAGCGGCGGTAAACGAAATCATCACCGCAAAAATAATCGGATAAATATTGGCAAAAACAGGCGTTTTGCCAAGAATAATTAATGTTGGCAGCCACGCAATCAATCCCTGCCGGAAATATTGTTAAAAGCGGTATTTTCATATATAACCGGCATACCCGACAGCGGAAATGTCGCCGTGTATTCAATGCTGTATCTGACCGTGCTTGAAATTTCTTCACATTGTACGGGAGCATAAAATGCCAAGCTTGAAACAAGATATGAAAGCCCCACGATAATCACCATGCTGATGATAATATTTCCAATTAACAGAAATATCCACCACCAAGGAAGCGCGACAGTTAAATTTATCACAGCAACGCACATCAGAATAATCCCCGAAACAAAGCGCCCTGAACATGTAAACGGGAAAAATCCCGCAAGCATTTGACGCTGTAAGGCAGCGGCATAATAAACATATGCTCCCATTGTCCGCGTCCGATAATTCTGCTCGGAAAGAGGCGTTTCCGTGGTCGAATATGCTTATCACCATTAACAATATCACCGTAAGCCAGCATAAACAAAATTTCATATTTATCAAGACCGCCGATGCCGTCAAATTTCCAAGCGAGCAAAAATATGCCGGATATTGAGGAAATATCCGCGCATATATCCGATATTAACGCTATTATCATAAATTTGGTATCACGTAAAAGCGCGCCTAAATCCATTTTCGCATATATCGCTAAAAGCCCGATATAACGTTTGAATGTAATTTTACCCACCGAAACTCACCATCCTTTCTTTTGATTTATTAAACCATATAACCGCAGTCCAAAGAACTACGTTCCAAAAAATTTGTGCCGGAATTATTTCGGCGGGTTTTGCCGAACCTATATATAATGATAACGGCGCGCCGCCTAAACTTCCGAATGGTTGGTATATCATCCATTTATCCATTCCGAACGGCAATATTTTAAACGGGATAACCGTACCCGAAAAAAACGAAACCACCGCCGAGCGAATAACCCATGTTAACCAAACCATATTTTTAAGCCGTAATGTAACGCAGAAGAATAGAAAATCAAAAGCAAAGCCAAGAGAAGCGCATAAAATCAACGAAGGTATTACCCACCACGTTTCCGGAATTATTTGAATTTTAAATAATGGTGCAATCAATGCCATCGGCAATGAAAACATAAAAGCGTGGGTATCCATTCACCAACCGTCTGCGCTATTACCTGACCAAAAACAGACATCGGACGAGAAAATAAAGACGTGCACATTTTCCGGCAGAATCCCAATCGTTTATAAGTGTATTAACAATTAGAATATGAGAAAAAAGCGCGTTTACATAGGTATAGCTTAACAATTGGGTTAACGTCATTCCTGCATCAACGCCGTTTGCCGTAATTATGCGCCATATAAACATTAACGGAACAAGATAAATAATCTTCATAATTATTTGCGGGAACATATAAATAATTCCGCCGTTGGTTTGAGCGCGCAAAGCTATTTGAGCGGTTTTGATAATATTTTTTCATATCCTAAAAACCCCCTTTTAGCCATTCGCTGTATAAAGCGTCGATACGTTCCGCAAGCTGATTGTTTTTTTCGTACAATTCATTCATTTCAGAAAAATTATTATTTAATAAATCGGATTCAATCTCTGCGTTTAATTTATTAAATTCGGATTCCGTTTCAGCAATTAACGTTTCGATTGAAATTTCCGTTGATTTTTGAGGAACTGTTTTTAACTTACTTTTTATAATTTTCTCTTTTTCTGTATTATTTTTTTTAGGTATTATTTCTGCCGTATTTTCACGGAGTGTTTCAACATACTCATCAAACCCGCAATCATATTGGGTAATTGTGCCGTTTTCCATGCTCCAGACTTTATCGGCAAATTTATTTAAAAAATATCTGTCATGAGAAACAAAGAGTATCGTACCGTCAAATTCGGATAACGCGTTTTCTATCCATTCCCTTGACGCTATATCAAGATGGTTCGTAGGTTCGTCAAGCAGCAGAAAATTTATATTTTTCTGCATCATAAGGCAGAGCTTTAACCGGCTTTTTTCTCCGCCGGAAAGATTGCCGACTTTTTTCATAACATCTTCCGCCTTAAAATGAAACCTTGCAAGTATGCTCCTGACTTTTTCTTCAGGTAATCCGACTTCTGAGCGTAAAGTATCTAAAACCGTCGCGTTCATGTCGTCAAATGTAATAATTTGAGGCATATAACCAATTTTAGCATTAGAACTTATTTTTACATATCCGTTGTCAACTTGCTCCTCACCCATTATCATTTTAATAAGAGTGGTTTTTCCGCATCCGTTTGCTCCGACAAGGGCAATTCGGTCATTTCTGCGGATTTTTAAGTTTAAATTATTAAAAAGAGCTTTTGTTCCGTAACATTTACACGCAGAATCAAACGAAACAATTTCTTTTGCCGCATAACCTCCGCTGTCAAACTCCACCAGTCAGCTTTTTTACTGTAGCAGGCTTTTCTATTTTATCCATTTGTTCAATACGTTTTTCGATTGCATGCGCGTTTGCTAAACCTGTATTTGAAGGATTTATCTTCATCCAAACACGTTGTCGCTTTATAGCTGTTTCAAGTTGATTAATCTTACGCTGCTGCTGTTTGTATTGTTCAGACTGTAAGATATCGCTGCTCACGTTCTTCAACATAAAATGAATAATTTCCGGAATAAAAATTTGCTTTACCATCGTCAATTTCGATTATCCGCGTAACAACCCTGTCAAGAAAAACCCTGTCGTGGGATATAACGACAACTGTTCCCGAAAATTCATGCAGAAATTTTTCAAGCCATTCAAGCGAAGGTTAAATCAAGGTGGTTTGTCGGTTCGTCAAGCAAAAGAATATCGCAATCCCGCAGAAGTATCCGCGCTAAATTTACTCTTGCTTTTTCGCCGCCGCTTAATTGATTGAAAAAGCTTTTCTCAACCTTTCGTCAATATTCATACCGTTGCATATTTTATCCATTTTAACTTCCGTTTCATAACCGCCGAGCCGTTCATATTCTTCCATAAGGCGCCCGTATCGCACAAGGACGACAGGGTCAGGGTCACCTTCGATTTTTTTCATAGCATTGAAAATATCGTTTATTTCTGTAAACGACGAGCGCAAAATATCTTCCGATGTATCGTTTTCCCCAAATTCAGGAATCTGTGCAAGCATTTCAATCTTTTTGCCCGATGCTTTTGAGATATTTCCGCTTTCGTAATGCTCATCTCCTGTTATTATTTTAAATAATGTTGTTTTGCCGGAACCGTTTTTGCCCAGCAAACCGACTTTTTCGCCGCTGTAAATTTCAAATGAGATCCTTTAATTACATGGTTTGAACCGTAATATTTATTTAATTCATTTAATGCAATATCAATCATAATAAAAAAACTCCTTTATATTTGGACATAAAAATACCCTGTGCAGATAGTTTTGACTGCACAGGGCGACCAAACATAAAGGAGCGGAATTATGCCGCTATTTCATGTGGTGACAGGCATTCAAAACAATCTTTTATCTGAAAATGGGCAGACTCCTCCCTTGAAATGGCAAAATTCATTGCGAGATTGTGATTATCTCTTGCCAAAAGGGCATAGTTATCCCTTGTTTCGATTGTCTTGAATGTAAACTTACGCACTATATCGCTGTCGGGAAATAATTCTATCGTGCGTAAAAATAAAAAATAAGATTGCTTCATGCTGTTCACCACCTTTCGCTCAAAATATGATTTGACTATAGCATATGAAAATATAAAAATCAATAAAAATTTATGAATTCTATACTGAAACTTATTACTCATTTGTTTTAGGATTTTTTTTAGGATTCCCCTTTTTATCTACAGAACCTTATGGTTTTAAAATAAATAAATTAGTTTTGTTTTTAAAAGGTTCGCTAAAATTAAAGCCTATATTAAAATCTTCCGGTTTAGACGGAATTTTATTAGGATTTTTATTGAACGCACTGTTTTTCAATTGATTTTCTTGTTGAAAATTTTCATTAGGCACGCTTTCAAACGGTTTATTCTCATTTAAATCATTTTTATTATCAAGAGTATGTTCTTGTACATTATCATCCGGATTATTGTTTTGTGGATTACTTTCATTAGGAATAACCGGATTTTTATCCTCTTCATTAGGATTCGGCGTATTCTCATTTGCTGTGTTTGGCTGCGGTGCGCTTTCATTTTGATTATTTTCCTGCGGATTTTCGTTATTCGGTGTTTCTTGATTATTTTCCGGTATTTTTTCATTTTGTTTATCTTCATTTTGCATGTTTGTGTTTGGCATATCCTCTTGTTTATTCATTTGTGGGTCTTCATTGTTTGGCGTATCCGGATTATTTTCCGATTTCGGATTTTCATTTTGCGTGTTTACACGCGGCATATTCCCTTGATTATTCATTTGAGGATTTTCGTTGTTAGGCATATCCGGATTATTTTCCGACTGCAGATTTTCATTATTTTGTGTATCCGGCTTATCCTCCATTATATCTGGATTCGGCATATTTCCGCTTGGTACATTATCTTTTGGCGTGCTCTTGGGATTACCGTTTTTAACGACCTCCGCTTGTCCTCCCCTATTTTTATTTGCAAAGGGTAAAGTTTCATTATTCGCTTTATCTGTTAATAGGTTATTTAACGAAATAAATTTCGGATTCCCAATAGCGTCAGCAGAATTTATTTCTTGTAAATCCAATTCTTTTTCGGGATTTACAACTGGCATATTTTTATCGGTTACATTATTTTTATTATAATTTATGTTTGCAGCTAATAAGCTAAGCTTAGCATCTAAAAAATTGCCAATACCAAACGGTAAAAAATTCAAACTTAATTCATTTACCTCATTTCTGTATTGTAAATCATTATTTAATATTTTAGGGTTATTTTGCTTTAATACAGAGCTGCCGGTAAATATAAAAGAAGTCGCAAACACCGTCAAAACAGCCCTTGTAAAACTTTTAACAGAAATATTAATCGTATTATTACGTTTTCGCATTGTAACCGGTTTTGCATCAAGACCAAGTCCTAACGCTGGTAAAAATAAAAATTTATTTACTTTTCTTTTTTTATTTTCCGTAACATTTTTATTAACGCACAGCATAATAACGTTTTTAAATTGATTATAATCCATTTCTTCATAACATGACGGATACGGTAGAGATATATACTTATTGAAAAAATTTTTATCCGATACCTTCTTATGGCTCGCGCCAAAACTGGTTACATATTCCGCGGATTTTACTATCATATGCATGAAATTTCTGCGAAGCTTATAATATTTTACCCTATACCGCTTATCTAATAAATGTACGCCCTCAATCGGTGCTTTTGAAGCAATAATTCTGCTTTTATAATCGTTATTACAGTTTTCTTTATATGTTTTAACGCAATCGGACAGATATTTAAACAAATCATTTTTCGCCACTTCTTTATACGCTTTTTTTAATTCAAGTAAATTTGCGTCTCTTGATATCCCGTTATAATTTTGAAGTATCCTATTGTATGACGATAAATAACTTTCACTGTAATATTCCAATATATTAAAATACTTACTTTCTTGATTTTGAAAACCGTCTTTTATTTGTTCTGCTGTTCTAATAAAAATATCAGTATATTTAATTTTCATATTACCGGAAAACGGGCTATTTTTCTTATATTTTTTTATTTCCCGGGGGCTTTTATTGTCCTTAAGCTTTATATTTTTTATATATATTTGACCGCTTTTTTTAAGAATTTTAGTTTTTTCATTTAATTCTTTCTTAAAATCTTGCAAATTTGAAAAATCAAATTCAATCTCCGATTCTGTGTTTGTTTTTTTTATTTTTATATGAAAAGAATTATCCTCTTTTATTTCGATATAGCAAATTGCACACCCTTTTTGAGCGACATACTCCTCTATCATATTAATTTCAATATCCGTCATATGCGCCCCCTCCTTTACGGTTAACATCCTTATATTTAATATACTAAGAGAGGGATGAAAATGTATTTCTTTTCATTTTCATCCCGAACGACGTTGATACTACATGAGGGATTCTTTTTATCCCTCATGTAGTATATATCGGCAAAATTAACCGTTTTTAAAATACTCGCAGAAAAAAAAAGGAATAACAACACATTTGCTCAAACCCAACCGTTGTTCATGTGTTGGCAATAGATTAATTTAAGTAAGTATAATTTCCGTAAAAAATAGCAACGCACGCAAAAAAAAGAAGAATGAATTATCATTCTTCTTTTTTTCTTTTTCTATATTCTCGTATATTTATCGTCACATTTCGAGAGGCGACTAACATTGCAACACTTTATAAAAAGCTTTACGCTTTCATCATTTAAATTTTCATCATTTAAACTCTCATCATTTAAACTTTCATCATTTAATTGATTTAAGCTTTTCTTGTGCTGCAATATTATTATGTGCCGATTACATTTAAATAATCAAGAAATATTTGTAAATTATACTCGCGAAATTAATTATTTGCCAACAAATGCGCGACGGTTGGTAAGGTTAGGCGCATTTGTTGGCATTCTTTTTTATTCGCGAGTATAATCTTCGTCATAATACCTTGCTTTTTCATAAAGTAAAGTCAATTCTTCAATATCCTCATACTGCGAAATCTTTTTTGATAATATTCGCGCTGTATTATCATTTTCAATCTTTATCCCCTTTGCAAAATAAGATTTAACTTTTTTATAAAACAAACGGCGTATCCTCATGTTTTTACTTAAATCAGGAATTAATTTTTTTATTTTTTTTAAATTTATATTTTTTATATTATAAAAAGGTTTTGCAAATTCTATTGTATCGTTTGAATCTGCAACCGGTGCGTAAAATTTTTTATAAAATTTATATATGACAGAGCCTATCGCAAAAAGTGCCAGTGAAATTAATAATATATACATCAGATATAAAAAGAACCTCTCGAAAAAAATAAAGAAAGCGTTTGTTTCTGTGTGAGGCGGTATAAAAACGTTGTCATTTATATTATCTGTAATAGGTTCCTCCGGCACAGTATCTATTATTTCACCCGTTTCCATAAATTTACGTATGAAAGAAAAAAACCATCTTAATATAGCTAAAAACCATTTAGAAATTATGGAAGCTAATAAATCAAGCTTTAAAAAAAGCGAAAACGGTGCAAGCACCATCATAAGCAGAATAAAAATAAGTATCGCGGTATTATTGGATTTAAGTATAGGCTTAACCGCTTGCGGTTCACTCAAGGTTAAGACAGAAAGAGATTCGTCAATATTAGAAATATGCGTAATAAGAATAAAACATATTATTACTAACGTGGGGTTTAATAGAAAAAAAGTATCGGAAATATTTAAATTAAATACACGGTTTACAATCGCTCCAAAACTATAAAACACAAGAGGAATAATAATTATTTGGTATCCGCTTGTTATGTTTTGGTTTTTAACTCTTACTTTCAAAGAATATATAAGAATAACAACATTATAAATAAAATAAACTGCCGACGCAGCAAATCCGGGAATAAAGAAAGCAAAAATAAACGTAGACATACTTAGAATTATAAAAGGTAAAATTTTTTTGATTTTATGCCTTACAAACGAATAAAAATAAAATGGGATTATTAAAAGATAGGAATAAATAACGCTTCTATAACTAAAAACCGCGGCTATAAGTATGGTAAACGCGGCATGAAAGCTTGCAAATGTCATGTACTCATAAAGGATACTAAGGAATAACTTCCGTTTTGAGGTCATTTGTTACCTCCCATTTAATTACATTATCGTCAACATCATCAAGCTTCATGCCTGCCATATATGGCATAAGCCAGTATATATTTGAAAAATCAGCGCGGAGCTTGTTAAATAAAAAGTTCAACTCGTCGTCATGGTATGTTGATATTAAAATATAAATTTTATCCTCGTTTTCGTAAAATACGGAGTTTGGCATAAAATTTATTATGGGCGACACTTCAGCGT
>JALQSN010000177.1:0-89395 GCA_023690525.1 Holotrichia oblita
CAATATTAAACCTAGAACTGCTTCGTCTTATGAGCACTGAGGCTAGCTAATATATAGGAATAGACTTGAGAGATCATCAGCTTTTCTTTCAATAATCTTGAGTACCATTTGATTTAATTTAGTTTTTGTTCTTTTTAAAGTCGAATAGCTCATAAATAGATTTTCTGCAGCTTCGACTAGTGATATCTTTTTACAGGAAAAATAAAGCTCCCAGAGCACTGCACAATAATTAGTATGTTCTATCTGATCTAAAATTTGGCAGTGCTTTTTTAATTCATTAAAAACTTCCTGAGCAAAGATTTTTTTAAATAAATCTTTTTCCTGATCATAATTAATAATGAAGTTCAAGGCGTCAACAGTATTATAGTTCAATTTTTTTTTTCATTTTCAAAGTTTAGCTAATATTATAATAACTTAAATGAAGAAAAATTTTTAGTCTTTTGTGGCTCAAAATTTGAACCTTTTCAAAAATATATCAATGTTATAATCCGAATAACGAGAGGAAAATGGTTTATGCATGACGATTAAATATATGAAAAAGATACTATGTCAGTTGAAAGGCTTATAAAAGAGGAGGAATAAATATGCCAAGAAAATACTGGAAAAATAATGACACAATAAGTGCAGATGATTTGAATGAACTAGAAGAATTAAAAGATAGTAAGCAGGAAAAATTAGAGAATGGTGTTAACTTAAAATGGCTTGGAGCCAAAGATAATAGTTTACTAGGAGCTGATGTTGCTACTTATCCACTAGCTGGAGTGGGTGAACAAGAAACCACTTCGATGGGGACGGCCGGAATAACTTATTTATCAAGAAATAAATATCTGACTACTAGCAGTACAGGAGCGTATTCGACATATAGAAATACTACTAATCCATTTAACTACAATAATTATATTTTGACATCTAAGATGATTATTACGGCAGCTACTAAAAATAATGGACCTGCATTTAGAGAAAGTGGATTTCATATGTTAGACATCGCTTCGGCAAGAGCATCTACTAACAATACGAAATATCCTATTTATCAATATTCAACAAATTTAAATAGTGGTGAACGTTTTTATCGAGTTGGCATAGTAGAAAAAAATACTGACTCTGCTGCAGCAACATGGGGCGATTGGATCAAGGTTGACAATGGCGGGGAGAATGTAATACTGAATGCCAAACAATTAATCACTGGTACTAAAATCATTGGAGCTGAAAATGCTTTCCCATTAGATCCAACTTTAAGAATAGCAAATTCGGATGGAATAGGTATCGGAGATTACAAGGGAGAAAATCAATATTTGAGGTTCTGGAATTTAGATGATGTTGGAAGTAATTGCTTAAATATTGGACCTGCATTAGCGGGAAATGGTGATAAAGAAAAAAGATTTTTTACTCTTGGAGAAGTAATACCTTTTGACAGAATTTGTGCAAAAAATTTCGGAAGAAGTTATAAAGATTATAGTATAAATTGCACAGCAGGACACAGCACTATGAAATTTCATTATTGGGAAGTTGGTAATGTTCTAATTGGAATATATAAAATAGCTGCTTTTACTGATAGCCCATTAACTTATGCCCTACCTGTCAGCTTTGGTGAAAATGGCGTAGTTGTAGATGGAGTTTTTGGTGATATAGGTGCTAATAATACAGGAGCAAAGGTAACTAATGAAAAGTTAGAGATAATGGAAAGTATAAGTGGCACACAATCTCATGCTGGCATTATTATTGCTATTAAATAGAGCAAATTATACGAATCATTAAGGAAACAATATTAATAATTTCCTTTAAAAATATTTACATTTATGTTGGCATAGTGCCGGAGGAGAAAAAGATGAAAACAATAATAGTAAAGCCATTGCATAATGGTTATCAAATTTCTGAAGATGATAAAGGTATCGAAGTTTCTGAATTTGACTTGCAACTTTATGATGAAGGTCGTTTAGAATGGAACGAGGAGCTGACACAATTAGTACAAAGTGATCGTTGGGTCAAAGTCGAAAAAGTGAGAAGAAAATTTAATATTAATAGAGAAATTCATAGTTTAAAAAGTTGGCTATCTGCTAATGATTATAAAGTTAATAAAATCTTATTGGGTGAATTAGATCGAAATAGTGTGGAAGCTCAGACTTATATGTCAGAAAGAAGAAATGCAATAGCGAGGATCAATCAATTGCAATTTGAGCTGAGACAATTAGGAGCATAAGAAAATGAAAAAAGAAAGAACAATAATACTTGAGGATGTTGTAACTCATCCGAAACCTATGAATCTTAAAGCCGGTAGCACACCAAAAATTTCGCTTCAATTAGGAAAAACATTTTCTTATTTACAAAAAGATATAATCGTAACTAATGCTGAACTAAAATTTATTACAGATAAAATATTTTATGGTGGTGGTACAAAATTTATAGTTAATATAACAAAACCTATTAATAAGAGTATCGAATCTTATCCCACTGCTAAAGGAGATTTTTCTTTAAATATAACAAGAGAATTGAATGAGTACATAAATGAAGAAGAACTTGAATTTCAACTTATTGTTACTGACACTAGCCAATTTTTGTTTTTAACTGTTGTAGAAGTGGAATTGATGCTATCATATTTACCGAAAAAAATAAATTATGCAGAAGGAGAGTATCTCACTAATAATTTGCTTAAAAGTAGTGGCAAGGTCAATATAAATACTAGAGAGTTAACTTACACTCATCATTTATTTAAAGATTTAGACTTGAAAATGCCTTTCCCTCTAGCAAATATTTTTCGTGATGGAAAATGGAAATTGAATGTTGAGCAGAGTTTTAAAGCACATAATAACGAGAGTAATATCAATAGTAGTGAAGGTTACTTATATGAATATATTGACTTTGAAGGGAATCAGCATGAATTTACTGAAAAATATTATTATGAAAAAAATAATGAAAGAAAATATTTAAAAAAATCGGAAATCGAAATACAGGGCGATGGAAATCTTTATTATCGATTAGATGATGAATATATTCCAGTGGAAATTGAAAAAACTGCTAGTAGCAACTTAGAACTTATCTGCGATAAATCCGATTTTCAAAATCCAGAAAAATTATCTTTAAAATTAGAGGGTCATACTCAGTTAGTAAAGGAAATTGAAGACATTGAATATCAGATAAAAGTATGCGGAGATAATATAAAAAATAATTATGTTCAGCAGAATGTAGCAAGAAAAAATAAAAAAATAGTAGAACTACAAAATAAAATTACTGAGAATGGTTATAGAATGGAGAAAACCAATCTCAATCTTGCCTATCTTAACTCACGTATAGAAAGCGATTTAGCTGTCTGGGATAATTGTTTAGCTGGCAAAGATGATTTCGCAATAGATATGTATTTTAACAAAGCGGCTGAGGATAATGGGTATGGTATAAGAAATTTTTTAGAACTAGGTCTAACAGGTTTGAGAAATAAAATTTGTAAAGATTATTTTGATAAAAGTATTAGTGATGAAATAGTTAAATACAAAGTTTTTGAGCCTAATCGCAATGCTGTGGAAAAGATATCAGTAGAAAAGAGTGTTGAATTTAAAGATACAAAATTTTTGAATGGTTCAGTCAATGATCGACGATTACAAAATCTGAAGTATAGTTATTCAGACAAGAATAATATCAATATCATTGAATTTGACTCAAATGGAAATGAAGTCAGTAATATTTATCAAGAGAACATTTTTGCTATAAATTCCATTGCGACAGTTGATAGTGTGAATTCAGAAATTTCTCGTTTGAAAATCGAAGGTGCAAATTTGAAAAAGACTAAAAATGATTTAGAGGAATTGCTCCAAACTAAAAAAATTCAACTAGACGCTTTTGATCAAACAATGCCTATTAATTTTATTAAAGATGGGATTTATTATCTTGGATTTAATAAGCATTCTCAACTAGCAACTATTTTTGATGATGAAGATCGAGTTATTTATTTTAACTATCATAAAGAGCAATTAAAATCTATTGATGATGGCGAGAATAATGCGGTTACTTTAAAATATGAACTTGATAAATTGATTGAGGCCAGAAATGCAAATAATCAATATGTTGGTTTTGAATACCATAATGATAAACTAATAAAAATTTGTGATGAAGAATATCAGGTGGAATTTAAATATATAAATGAGAATTTTCAAGTTAATGAGGATGGTATGACTTTACTTTATTCTATAGCGAATAATAAAGTGGATAAAATTCAAACTATTAATAATATTGTAGAGAATAGTATCGATGGAATAAAAAAATCAGAAAATAATATTATACTTTCAGATATTACTCTTACTGCAATTGATGCATTAACAACAAGAGTATTAGAAAAAAATGTTTTTGATAAGATAAGCAGTGATGCAGAGTATTATTTCGATCTTTATGGAAAACTAATTACAAAAAGAGATTCAATAAACAATAAGATAATTACGCATGAATATCAAGATGATCAAAGAATTTATTCTGTAGTGCCATTGGAAAACCAGGAAATATTTTCTGATAAAGTATTAAGAAGACTTAATTCGACTGCGATTATCGATTTGCCGATTTCACTGTTCGAAGATGGCGAAAATGAATATTTATTAAGTTTATGGGGTAAGGCTGAATCCTTCAAAACTTCCAGTTATAATTTTGAGGCAAGAATTGAGGCGACATATAGTGATAAGAAAGAAGTTTTCAAGTTAGTATTCGATTATTTAAATCATTCTTGGCAATATCGTATAATAGGCTTCACAATTGATAAATGCTATTCTGAATTGAATCCAGTTACTATTGCTACAGAGATGCCATTTATTTTATCTAGCACGCTTATGAAAGTAGAATTAGTTCTAGATTATGCTCTTAATAATGGTAGCGCAGAATTTAAGGATATCACTATCACCAAAGGAAAATATCTATATCGCAAATTGGATGAACAACAAAGAGTTGCTTACCAAGAATCTAATGATAATGGGTATCAAGAAACTTATTATACCTATGATGATGTTGATAATATCATTAAAGAAATAATCGTTAAGGATGATAAAAAATATAGTAATACCTTTAGCTATGGCAAAAATAATCAATTAATCAAAAGTGTCAGACATGATGGTATGATTACTATTAATGAATTTGATAATAATCAATTAATAAATAGTCGAAGCTTTCATTCTAGTGATCCAACAGAATTCTATTCGCTTCAAAATAAGTCAGAGATTGGTGAATATGAACAAGAAATGAATGGTTATGATTGGCATGGAAATTTGGTTTCTTCCCGATCTGCTGATAATGTTAATAAAATCACTTATAATGAGAATACAGTTACACGATTAACTAGTAGCAGCGGTACTACTATAGATTATTTTTATGATTATAAAGAACTATTGGCTGCGACTAAATCTTACAAAATTTCTATTAAGATTAATGATGAGAATTATCTTGACCGCAGAATTGAAGAGAGTAAGGAAGAAATAACTTATGCTAATTTAGCGAAAGTAACTTATAATTATAATGATAAAAAATTAATGGATAGAGTAGAATTCAACAATCAAACTGTTTTGTCGAATTTATATGATGACAAAAATAATTTAAAAGAGAGTTGGGACTACCTTGAAAACATTCGCTCTACAATGGATTATAATGACAAAAATTTGCTGGAAAAGCTGCAGATGGCATATATAAATAGACAATTTGTAAAAGAGTTTAAATATAATGCCGACTTAACTATTAAATCTATTAAAGAAACAAATAGTTCTCAGGTGAATGAAACTCAATATTTTTATACTGATGAATTAAATAAAAAGCTTTCAAAAATAATAACATCCAAGTATGAAAATACTATTCATTATGACAAATTAAATAGAGTAAAGCAATTGGATGTTCAAACACTTGATAAAAATTTAAAAATAAGTAATAAATATGATTATTTGATTACTAATAACGGTGCAACAAATTGTATTAATAAAGAAACAATAAAAGTCAATCAAAAGAATACTAATTTGGATTATGTTTATGATACTAGAGGCAATATAATTAAAATAAGAGAGAATGGCCTATTTAAAGTAAGCTACTGCTATAATAATAAGAATGAATTAATAAGAGAGAATAATAAAGGAAATAATACCACAGTAATCTATAACTACGATCAAGGCGGCAATAAATTATCTCAATTAGAATATGATTTCAGTTTAGCAGAAAGTCTTGAAGATATTGAACCAAGAAATATTATCCTTTATACATATGATAAAGATAAATTAGTAAGCATCGATGAAAATGGTAATAGTACGTCAGTTCTATATAATCAATTAGGAGGAATTGTATCTTATAAAGATAATACTCTATTGTATGATGCTAGAAACCGATTAATAAAATTCAATGACACCAGTTTTCAATATACCAGTCAAGGTATAAGAACTAAGAAAGAAACAAATCAGGAGATTATAAGATATTATTGCATTGGATCAGAAATAGTAGAAGAAGAAAGAGAAAATAAAATTAGTGGCAATAAATACAGAATATATTATAATAGAGATATAAAAGGCAGTATAACTGGCTTTACAATTGAAAAGCAATTAATAAAGGAGGATTACTATTATAAGAAAAATCTTTTCCAAGATGTAATTGGTATCGTTGATAGTGTTGGTAATGAAGTAGGAAGCTATGAATATGATGCTTGGGGTAATGTCAAGATAACAAAGAACATTAATGACATAGCAATAATAAACCCTATTCGCTATCGATCATACTACTATGATTATGAGACATCTCTTTATTTCTGTAACTATAGATACTTTGCTTCCCAAATAGATAGATTTATTTCTCCAGATAGTTTAGAATATTTACAGTCAGCTCAAATCAGCGGACTCAATCTTTACGCTTATTGTGGGAATAATCCTATAATGAACTTAGATCCCAATGGACACTTTGTTATTACATTAGGTATGTTATTACTTGGAGTAGCTGTAGGAGCTGCAATTGGAGGCGGCATTGGTCTCGGTGTTGCAGTATATAAAGATTATGCTGATGATGGGAAAATATTCAATGGAAGTATTGGATTAGACACTTATTTTGGATATATACTTGGTGGTGCAGTAGCGGGTGCGGGAGTTGGATTGGCTGGAGTTTTAGGTGCTGCAGCTGGTACTGCTGCATTAGTTGGTTCAAGTGCAACATTACTTACCGCAGGGGGAATGAGTATAACACTTGGAAGCGCATTACTCATAGGGACTACCGCGTCATTTATCACTGGAATGGTGGGCTATGCTTTATGAGCAGGTATCAGTTCTCAAGAGCAATTTAATTTAAGAACAATGTTTCAAGAAGGAGTATTTAATGCCGTTAGTGGTGCACTAAGTGTGTTTGGTGGCTATGCAGTTGGAATAAGTGGTTTTAGAGCTGATTATGTAAGCGTATTATTTAGACAGAAATATGATTTCATTTACAGAATTCTAATTCAGTCAGGGACTATTGGTGGTTTGAAAATAGGAAATGCAGCGATGAAGTTTTTATTTAATTAAAAAAGGAGAAAAATGAGAAAAAACAAAGCCATTAGTATAATTAAGGTATTAAGTTTGTTCATGACTAGTTTCTTTGAAATACTATTTGTAATAGGGTTGATAACTTGTTTTATTGTTAACGGAACAAATGAGTTCAAGATAGGTTTTACTATAATAATTCTATCACTTTTATTGTTTCAATTTGTTATTCTTGAAGTATTGAGTTTTTTGTTCAGTAATCTAGGAAAGCATAAAATAGTTATATCTACCAACAAAATCATTTATAAAAAGGAAGCTATCAATACTGCCGAAAGCAGAATAATTTATTCAAAGATTAATTTTGATAATTTCTTAACTGCTAGACCAGGCGAGCTAACAGTGATTCATAATGGGAAAGGAATTGTGTTAGGCTGGTTTAGTAGAAGAGAAATAAAAAGAATATCAAAATTTATAGATAACATTAAGATTGGATAAGCGTGTTGTACTCCTCTTGTGCTATAAAAGTGAAGAGGAGTTTTTATTTTTGTGCCAATATTACAAGCGACATAAGAATAAAATCATTTTAATGATTGTAAAAAATCAAAAAAGTTTCTAAATCTTTTCTTTATGCACATTAAAACTCCAAGGTAGTTTAATAGTATTTGTCTTTGGATATTTAGAGGAAAAAGACGGAAGAAAAACTTAAGAAATTTAAGCAGATTATAAATTTATTAATTGTAAAATTTAAATATTCGACATTTAGAATTTTTTTTGACCTTTCAATATAACGCTAATATGGTAATGCTAAGCACTATACAAATTAGGAGGGATTGTATCTTATAAAGATAATACTCTATTATATGATGCTAGAAACCGATTAATAAAATTCAATGACACCAGTTTTCAATATACCAGTCAGGGTATAAGAACTAAGAAAGAAACAAATCAGGAGATTATAAGATATTATTGCATTGGATCAGAAATAGTAGAAGAAGAAAGAGAAAATAAAATTAGTGGCAATAAATACAGAATATATTATAATAGAGATATAAAAGGCAGTATAACTGGCTTTACAATTGAAAAGCAATTAATAAAGGAGGATTACTATTATAAGAAAAATCTTTTCCAAGATGTAATTGGTATCGTTGATAGTGTTGGTAATGAAGTAGGAAGCTATGAATATGATGATTGGGGTAATGTCAAGATAACAAAGAACATTAATGACATAGCAATAATAAACCCTATTCGCTATCGATCATACTACTATGATTACGAAACTGAACTCTATTTCTGTAACTATAGATACTTTGACCCTGAGATAGGCAGATGGACATCTCCTGACTCTCTTGAATATTTAGAACCACAATCTGTAAATGGCTCAAACTTATACTGCTATTGTAGAAATAATCCTATTATGTATTCTGATCCTAGCGGACATTCTATTACATTAGCTATTCTTGGCATACTTGCTTTTCTTGGTGTAGTTGGAGCGACTACGGCAGTAACTGTTCAAGCGGTGAGTGATATTGCAACAGGTAATAAATTTCAATGGGAAAATTATCTTAGTGCAGCTATTGGAGGATTTATAGGAGGAGCAATAAGTTTCGCTAATCCATTCTTGGGAGCAGTTATAGGAGCTGGAATTATGACTTCTACGAATATGCTATTTACTAATGCTTCTGGAAAAACAAATTATTCAGGTTGGGATATTGCTGGTAGAACATTTTTATCAATGGTAGTAGCGGGAGTAAGTTATGGAATATTCTACGGATTAACTAGTAATAGTAGTTATTTCAATAATTTCGATGAACTTATTCATATGATTCCGAGAGGTCTCACTCAAGGACTTCCGAGGGCAGTTGTAAATCAATTCTATCGCCAATTATTTGTTTTAGGATTATCAACAGGATTACTTGGATCAATTCCCGATATAATAATTAATTGGGGACTAGGGGAGTTTGAAAAATTTAAGAATTATATCAATAGACAATCTAAAATGTTATTAGGTCAATAAAGGAGAGATTATGAAAAAAAGATTTATTTCTTTGCATTTATTTGTTATGTTTATATGGCTAGTTTCATTGTTTGTAATTAGTATGGGTATAGCATATATTATTTTTTCAGATGGCATATATATATTTGCTGCCATTATTTGCATCTTCATATTTACTTACATATTAATAACTTCAACAGCAATATATAAATTTGATAACGACAAAATAAAAGTGCCAGGAGATTTAGTTCCTAAAGCAAGTAGAGTCCAGTATAAAACTGAAATAAGTTATGATGAGATTCTAGAAGTAAAAATGAGCGACTTTACTACTCGTGTAAATTCTTTAGGCAATCCAATTAGAGCTATGCTATCGGCGAGTTTAATGGTTAAATATATTGAATTTAAATGTAAAGATGGGAGTATTAAAAGAATTTCTACTAAAAAGTTTGGCTCTTGGCAAATTAAAAAAATGTTAAGAATAATTGAAAATAAAACTGGTAAGCTAAATGAAGATTTAAATTTGAAATAAAAATATATAAAATTAGATTTTATAGCAAAAGATTTGGAAGAAATTCTGAGTCTTTTTTTATTTTAACTAAATAGAATTTTTTTGAAATTACTTGATGTAACGTAGCTGGTAAAGATAAGATTAATAAGTTAGATAATAGTTCATTAATCATAAACAAAAAAGGCTATTGTATAAAAATGGAATATTCAGAAGAAATAAAAATAATTCTTGAAAAACTATGTAATAAAGAAATCAAGGGAAATTTTTAAATTTAATATAACAAAGAATGAGGCTGTTGCAAAACTAAAGTTGCGATAGCCTCTTTTTAGCATAAAGGCGCTCATAAAATATTTTATCCGCTTATCGCCAAATTATTAAAATGGACGGTCATTTTTGTAATGCATTTTAAGCACTATACAAATTATGAGGGATTGTATCTTATAAAGATAATACTCTATTATATGATGCTAGAAACCGATTAATAAAATTCAATGACACCAGTTTTCAATATACCAGTCAAGGTATAAGAACTAAGAAAGAAACAAATCAGGAGATTATAAGATATTATTGCATTGGATCGGAAATAGTAGAAGAAGAAAGAGAAAATAAAATTAGTGGCAATAAATACAGAATATATTATAATAGAGATATAAAAGGCAGTATAACTGGCTTTACAATTGAAAAGCAATTAATAAAGGAGGATTACTATTATAAGAAAAATCTTTTCCAAGATGTAATTGGTATCGTTGATAGTGTTGGTAATGAAGTAGGAAGCTATGAATATGATGCTTGGGGTAATGTCAAGATAACAAAAAATATAAATGACATAGCTGAAATAAATCCTATTCGCTATCGCTCATACTACTATGACTACGAAACCTCTCTCTATTTTTGTAGCACCAGATACTTTGACTCTAAAATTGGCAGATTTATTTCTCCAGATAGCCTAGAATACTTACAACCAAAGCAAATCAGCGGACTCAATCTTTACGCTTATTGCGGGAATAATCCTATTATGTTAAAGGATTCGAATGGTAGATATCCTGCATCTTCAACTGGCGAAATAGTTCAATATTATTGGAATAAATATTGGACTGAATTTTTGGGTGAAACCAATAGACAATGGAATAATTTCTGGTATAATTTAAAGGAGATTATTAATAGAGGTTATGTTTGGAGTAGCAAAAAATATTCACCAAATTATAGAAAAGCTCAATTAAGTCTTAATTATAACCAATTTATATATAATCAACTAGAGACATTTGCTTATAACCTAGGTGAAGCCAAATAAGTTAATGTACTCAATTCATATCAATATTGTTGCAAATAATCCTGTATTTCTAATAACTTATAAGATATGACAAATTGTTAATGATTATCTTATTTAAGGTATTTATATTAAAAAAACAATCAGAAATGCGCTCCTTATTAAGAGAAAAATCTCTATCATTTCTCTATCATTTCTCTATCATTATTAAATTATTCATGGTAGAATATTTTACGGAGACAAAACTATGAGAAAACATAAATACGATGAGTTAATTAAAGAATTAATTCAATATCCGGAGGAGACTGAATGGATAGAATTTAAAATGAATTGGTTTGATCCAGATGGCATTGGAGAATATATTTCCGCTATGGCGAATTCGGCATCTATATGGAATAAAAAATTTGCTTATTTAATCTGGGGAATTGAGAATGAAAGTCATCAAGTAAAAGGAACAGACATTAATTATCGAAAAAATATAAAAGGAGAAAATCTTGAACATTATTTAGCAAGACTTCTTTCACCGAGCATCAATTTTAAATTTATTGAGCATAACTATAGTGGTAAAAGAATAGTTATTCTTGAAATACCTTCAGCAATTAATGTCCCAGTATTGTTCAATAAAGATAGATTTATAAGAATTGGCTCAAGCAAAGAGCTTCTTTCCAAGTTTCCATTACGAGAAGGTAATCTATGGCAAGTTTTAATTGGTGAAAATCCAACAATTATTAATACTAAATCTCCTTATCAAGACTTAACATTTCAACAACTAAAAGCATTTTATGATTCTAAAGGAATAAAACTTAATCATAAAACTTTTGAAAAAAGTATGAAATTGAAATATAAAGATGAATATAATCTACTCGCTTGGTTACTTGCTGATAATAATAATCTTTCAATAAGAGTTGCACGTTTCTTAGGAACAACTAAGACATCTCAACTTCATTCGGTTAAAGAGTTCGGGAATACATGCTTACTTTTTGCATTAAATAGATTGCTTGATTATGGTGATACAATAAATATACCTCAAGCTGATGAAACAAATAGAAGATTAACGAGAACCGAAATTAATAGCTTAAACTTGGATGTTTGGCGTGAAGTTATTATTAATGCTTGCTTACATAATCGATGGTCGTGGGGTTATTCACCGCAAATTACTATCTTCAGCGATCGAATTGAGATTCTATCTCATGGAGGAATGCCAGCAGAGCAATCGTTTGAAGACTTCTTTGAAGGTGTTAGCAAACCTGTTAATTCTGAATTGCAAACCATTTTTATTCAACTACAGATTACTGAAAGAAGTGGTAGAGGTGTTCCTAAAGTAGTAGAGGTTTTTGGCAAAGAAGCTTATCAAATAAAGCAGAACCATATAACAGTAGTGATTCCTTTTAATTGGATAGATGTCACTACAAAAAAATCTATTATTAATATTGAAAAAAATAATCTTTCTAAATCACAAGAATTAATTCTTAAAGAAATACGAAATAATCTAAATATTACTATTTCTGATTTATCAAACAAGACAAATTTGAGCGAACCAACAATTAATAGAAGTCTCAAAGTTTTAAAAGAAAAAGGATATATTACTAGAGTTGGTTCCGATAGAGAAGGATTTTGGCGAGTCAAAAATGAATAAATTAAAAGTCTAGACATAATATTCGCACTATGTGATACTATTAGTGGAGGGTTAGTAAACTTATAAAATGAAATTCTATAGATTGAGGGAGACTGCCTTTCCTACTTTAATATCATTTGTTATATTGATTGAGTTTATTTTCCTTATCTTATCTTTGTCACAAAAAAATATGTTTTGGCAGATACAAGTTGCACACATTATAATAATTGTTTTATTAGCAGTAATATGCTTTCTTTATAGAAAAACATTATTTGCGAAAATAATTCTTGATGAACAAGGCATTCGGGTTGTTTATAGAGAACAAAACATTAAGAGTATTATATGGACCGATATAATCAGTTTGAAGGCAACCGCAATGTTTAGATCTAGAACCATTACAATAACTTCTTGCCTTGGTGAAAACTTATGGTTTAATAGAAATTTTAGAATTATCCATGCGATTCATAAACTATGTGAATCGGAAAAAATAAGAAAAGATTTGGAACATAATTTTGTAGTTTATTTTAAAAAGTGAAATAATTGAATTAAAATATGGTATCAAAAGTTACAGAAAAAGATATAAAAAATCAAAAAAATAGTTTTTTGCGAAAGTAAATTTTCCTATCGCTGATAGGAAAAGACTCGCTATTTTATACTCAAGGCAAAATCAGTGCTTTGAGTTTTTTATATTGTATGAAATCGAAATGAAAATTTGTATAATTAACTTTTCATCACCCACACATTATGACGCTTTAAGGCAAAATTATATATGTCTTTGAATGATATCAAAAGAGACATGCTGGAATCATTTCTATGCAAACAGTCGAATTACTTGGAAAGTCAAATTTTTTTTCAGAATAACTCTAATTATGAAAATTATGTAGAAAAGGAAGAATTTAATAATAAAGCATGGTAAGATGATTGTAGGTTGGTATAAGATATGAAAAAGTTATATAAATCTATCTTAATTTCTATCAAGAGCCTAATTGAATCAATTAAAAATGTTGTCAAGTCTTTCTCGAGTTCTGTTATCAAACAAATCAAGAAAGCTTATAATAAAATCTTTTGTCCATTTATTAAATATCTATATAAGAAAATCAAATTTGTATCTTTTTATTTGTTTTATATACCAATAAAGTATTTTATCTTTGCCATATATATGCTTTTTCATTATTTGGTATATATCCCTCTTAAGTATTCTTTTTTAAAGGCTCGAAAGTACATTTACTTCCCACTGCTAAAACTATTAAAGGCGCTGGGGAATAAACTCAAAGACTTTTCTATCTTTATGTATAATCATATTATTGTTCCAATTGGCAAGGGCATCAGCTTTATCAGCAGCATCATCTATCAGCAAATTATAAGGAAGATATTATATTGTTTTAGCCAATTTTTCAAATGGTTTTATATAATTATTAGCTTGATCTTTATTCACTTTTACAAAATAATAAAATTGATTGTTATAACTTTCGGAAATGTTATTAAGCAAATTAGTCTCTTTATCTGGCAAAATGCTATACAACCAACTATAAAATTTGGTAAATATATCATAGAAAAAGTGAAGATTTTTATGTTATTTATTGCCAGAGGCATAGCTTATATTTATAACAAAATAGTCGAGGGGATGGCTTTCATTTTTAATGAAATCGGAAAATTCCTTGATCGATATATTTTCTACTATATAAAACTTTTTCTTAAGAAATTGGCTAAAATATATCTTTTCCTTGCAAATAATCTAAGAAGATTTTTCAGATTTATGGGCTTTTATTTGGTTCTTTTTCTAAAAAACATCTATTTAGCGATTGAGAGAACACTGAAAGCTTTTTATGATTATGTACTCAAGCCTATTGGTCGATTCTTCAAAACAATTTTTAATTACTTATTAGAAAAACTTCAAACTTTCTTAAAGTTCTTATCTCGCTTATTTATTAAAATGCTTAAATTTATTTATTGCTACTTTTTATATCCGCTTTGGATAATACTAAATAAAGTTGCTGATTTTTTTAAGTATTTATTTAGGCAAATTGAAAAATTCTTTGATTGGCTAGCAGGCATCATTTACAAGTATATAATAGAGCCATTTATTAAGTTTATGAAAAAACTTTGCAGACAATTAAGAATTATCTTTACAAAACTCGCTCTATTTTTTAAAGAATTAGCGAAGTTCTTATCTCAGCTAGTCCTAGTGATATTGTTCTTACCTTTAATAATTATCTATTATTTGCTAATTACCTTCTTCACAGCCCCTTATTTTATTTATAAAATTGAAATAAAAGAACTTAGGAACGAAGAACAACCATTATCGTTTCTGCAGAATTTGTGGCATCCATTTCATATTATTAAAAACTACTCCGGAAGAAATCAAAAAAAATTAGAAACAACCGAAAAGAAAAGCGATTTACAAGGATTGTTGATTGTAAAAAAATATTGTAGTTATGTAACTTACTCAATATGGTTAATAGTTTTATATCCAATTGATGTCTTATTTTTATCAGCAAAATCAAATTGCCGAAATTTATGATACTACTCAGCAAAATGTTCAGCAGCACATAGCTAATATTTATAGGGATGTGGAGCTATCTAGCGAGACAACTCACAAGAAATTAGAAGGTAATCGAAAAGTGCAGAGAGAAATTTCTCACTACAACTTGGATACCATTATAGCCTTAGGCTACCGTATTCAATCGCAAATTGCTACGCGGTTTAGGCATTGGGCAACCAGCCGCTTACATGAATATATTCGGAAGGTTTTTGCGATAGATGATGAGAGATTAAAACAAGGAAGTTCTCGATATTTTAAAGAATTACTACAAAGAGTCAGAGATATACGTGCAAGCGAACGAAACTTTTATCAGCAAGTGACTGATATTTACGCCATATCTGTAAACTATGATCCTAGAACAGAAAAGAAGTGATATTATTACCACTCTAAGATATGATGAAGCTTGAAATCATAAATGCTTTATTGAACGGATGAAGGAATGGGAATGCGATAAAAATAACCAGTAGATAATGGCAATAAGATCTTAAATGGAGTATAATGGAATAAAAGAGGAGTAAAAAATGAAATCAGTAGTCAAATTTTTTATAAGTATTAGTCTTTTTTTAATGGTGATGTTAGGTTCTGTCGGTTGTCTTAGCAGAGATGGATTTCAAGGTCAATATGATTGCTCTTACATCAGTGTCGGTGGAGTGACACAAAATGTATCCAATGTTTATGAATATTATTATGTGAAATTGAATGGAAGTGGTACAGCGACCAATGCTTTTAAGCTTAAAACTGCTCCTTATACAGAAGGCAAAGGAAAATCTAAATATAAAATAGAAGATGGAAAATTTATTGAAACAGTTGATGGAGTAAGTAGCACCTATACATTTGATGAATCGACATTTACGATTATTGCTTCATTAAATTTGCAGGGATATATGGCAACAGTCCATTTTACAAGAAAATAGCGATAATATCATTTTCATATATGCTTTTTAGTAAAAAATATTAAAATTTTATCTTAAAAGAAATAGCAAAATTTGATGAAAATAAAGCTTAAGAAAGATTGAAATTATATTCTATAAGATTAATGGTTTCAATTTATATCAATATTGTTATAAAAATATATATAATTCATTTTATTCCGAAGCCTTGAAATTATAAATTGGTTTAATAATTTTGATAATATCGACACTATCCTTGATATTGGCGATTATTTCTTCTATCGGTTTATAGACGGCTGGTGCTTCGTCAAGCGTTTCTTTATTAACTGTAGTAGAATAGATGCCACGCATAGATGCCTTGAACTCTTTAAGGGATAATTTTTTATATGCTTCATGCCGAAACATTATTCTTCCGGCACCATGTGGAGCAGTTTCCAAAGTTGAGACAACAGCAAACTATTGTTGAAATCAAGATAAGTATCAAAAGCACTTTCAAGCACTAATAAAGTATATCAATTGACATTTGAATTATTAAGCTGCTCAAATCCATCGTTTATGTAGTCGAATTCATCATAAAATTTTCTCCTTTTAAAGCAATTAAATTATGCTATATAATTATCTTTTATGAAAAAAATGTAAAAATATATTAATATATTTTTTTCATGGTATAATTTAAGAAGGCAGATCGGCTATTGGAGGAGAAAATTATGGCTAGTGATAAAGATTTACAAGATTTGATAAAAGATTGCTCTGGTAATGAGGATTATTTTTCCATTAATTACTTTTGTTTAAGAAAAAATACTTTGCTTGTAGGTGGTAACGTTTATGGTGTTGTTACCGCTAATAAAGAATGCCTCACTTTTTATTTTTTGAAGCCTTCAAGTTTCAAGATTAAAAAAGAGAATGTTTTTGATACTTTCACTTTACCAGTTAATACTATTACAAAATTAAAGGTCGGAAAATTCATTATCTGGAATTCCATTAAAATCAAATGTAACTTAGATGATAAAGTAGTTGATTTAAAATTGATGATAGCAGATAAAGCGATAGGAATAAAAGGACAAAAAGAGAATGCCAGTAGACTAGCTTTCTTCCTTAAACATTATAAGCTTGAAAATAAGCTAAGATAATAAAAGAAATGAAATTATTAGATTTATATAATGGAATAAATGATATCGATACTTCATCAATAAATCGCTTTATCTCCACTTGGAAGATTTATATTAATAATGAGGAAATCATTGATCTTTGCTTGAAAGATGCTCAAAAATATAATTTATCAAATCAAATTCTTCCTCTAGCAAAAAAGATACTAGAATCTAAAGAAATCCTGCATTTAGCATATAAAAATTTCTTATTAGTTTTACCTAGAATTATGGAAAATTATACAAAGCTTTTTGGAGAATCTGAAATTAATATAGTACTATATTTTGGATTATGTAATGGTGCTGGTTGGGTTACTAAAATAAACAATCAAAAATACATCTTATTTGGATTAGAGAAAATCGCTGAATTGCGATGGGAATCAGAAGAGAAGATTAGTAATCTTATCGCCCACGAACTTGGTCATATATATCAATTTGAAGAAAATAATTGGGAGGAAGAGCAGGAAAGTAATAGCTACTATCAATTATTCATTGAAGGATTTGCAGAATATACGGCTACTTTACTATCTCCACATAGCAATAGTCGTGGATATGATTGGATAGTTTGGTGCAACAATCATCTACATGATATCAAATATCTTTATCTTGATTGTCTACTCAATAATAAACCAACTAACAAATTCTTTGGCGATTGGCATTCCATACTTAACCATAGCGATTTAGGATATTACCTCGGTCAAAAATTTATCGAAGAAATGACAAAAGATTTTACCTTAAAAGAGATAGCCAAATTTGATAGAATAAAAGTCAAAGAAAAGCTACTACTTTATCTTAGGCACTAATACTATTTTAAATATTCTTTCAATTGATTTCTTGCTCGTTCTAATCGCTTTTTGACTGCTGATGCAGATATATTTAAAATCATAGCAGTTTCTTCAATTGAATAGCCTTGATAATAATAAAGAATTATAACTATTCGATATTTTTCAGGTAAGCTATAGACTTGCTGCCTAATTTTTATCGCCTCGGTTTGATTTTCACTCTCATTGACAATAATTGTTTTATTATTTTTTTCTTTTTTCCTTTTTCTTAAAATATCTAAGCATTGGTGTTTAGTGACATTATAAAGCCAAGAACGAGCGGCATAAGAATTAGGAAATATAGGATTTTTAGTTAAGTATTTTAGAAAGACCTCTTGAAGGGCATCTTCAGCAGTCGAGAGATCGTGAAAATAGGAAAAGCAGAGCATTAACACGAAGTGATAATACTCTTTATAAATAGCTTCAAATTGTTGCTTATTATTTGGCTCCTGCACTACTATCTCCTGCTAGTTCTCTAACGATTTCTAAGAATTGTAAATAATTAAAACTAGTATAAGATGGCTCAATATTGGATATAGCACTTTGGAATTCAGGAAATTCAGCGAGTATTAATTCTCCTTCTAAACCAGTTATTTTTAAGACATCCCCATCAAGCTCGTAATATTTGGAATAAATAAATTTTGATTCATATCTTGTGGCGTTTTGAATGGTATCAATAAAAGCGATTATCAGATAATTACCAATCCGTGGTTCATTACGCTTAATTAATATTTCTCCACCATCATTTTCAAATTCTATGGATTCAAAATATGGTAATGTTTTATTGATTATTTGCTCACTAACTAATTCATCAATAATATTAACTCTTGTTATTAAGTAAACCCCAACAACAAGATAATCTTCATATTTACAATATATCTCACTATTTAAATCATACTTGAACCATTTTAGTTCTGATTTTTTATTTGCAATAGTTGCCCAATTGACGATTGATCCATCAACAATATTAGTCGGACTTGCTGGATTAGCTCCGTAAACTATTTTATATTCTTCATATATTTCATCAGCTAGGTCTTGTGGGCAATATGCTATAAGATAATAATCATTTTCTTCATCAACATTAAAGCTGATTTCATATGTGCCAAGTTCGCTTCCTGGATTAGCGTTAGAATTAAAACTTATTAATTCATAAAAATTATGATTTGGCAAAGCCTCATTCGAGTTATAAGGATCTTGTGCTAAATATTCAATATAAGAATCATGAGTTTCAATTCCAGGAAATTTATCTTCCAATTTATTACTATCTATATCAACTTTACTGATCGAAGTGGAATTATTTGCGCCAGAATGAGAATTAGGAATGATTAAAGTTACTATGAATGTAAATATAATTAACGATGCAAGCGACAATGATGTGAATGTAGGATGTAAAAGGAATATTCGCCGCTTTTCACCCGTTTTATTGCAATAGCAATTATAAATCTTTTCACCCAATTCTCGATTCTCTGATGGTAGATCAGGGGCACTGGTTTCTATTCTTTTCTCAAAGTCTTTCATGTTTTTTCTCCTTTAATTTTAACATATTTCTATAACCTAAAACGTTATAAATAGCAAAAAAGTGACATTTTTTATTCACTTATTTCGATGCTTTGCAAAATTGCTGCTGGATAATAAACTTCATTAATATTCTTCAAATAGAGTTTATATGCTTGATCAATTTGTAGATTTTCTGTAGGAAATGAAACAGGAGTGCAATTATTTTGTGAAAGAAATTTTGCTGTTACTATTTCTTCTGCTTCGCCTTTTATAATCTCCTCTACTTCAATTTGATAAGTTAAGAATAACCATTTATCAGCGATTAGACCATATACTTCATTATCTTCTATTACGCCAAATAGGGAAACTACTTTGCCAATAACTATTAAATCCGACAATGATTCAATTTCTGCTTTTGAAAGTTCAGCTATGTCAAAATAGATACTAGAGCATAAATCATTAGGCATCGAATTGCGTGAACTAGAATTATTACTACATCTCGCTATTAAAGTTAGTACTATAGTTAAAGACAATAGAATTTTGTGCATAATGTACCTTCCATAATTTAAAACGTAATTAATATCTAAATGGTGACAAAATAGATAGTTATGCTAGCGAATTCTCTATGAAAAATTCTAGTTCTAGGCTTGATTACTATTAGTACAATATTCTCAATTTAAAGAGTAAAGAGCCTGTTATTTATTAAAAATGTAATTTTATACCTAATTCAGTAATTATTCAATTCAATATATTGTTGAGAAGGAGTAATTTATTTATGAACAAAAAAATATATGATTATGTGATAATTGGAGGCGGAACTGCAGGAGCAACTATTGCAAAATTGCTATCTGATAATAAAGAGAATTCAGTATTAGTACTAGAATCTGGTGAAAATAACGACCGCGATGAACCAATAAAGAATTCGACTTTTGCACCAGTGCTGCAAAATTTATTTTTCCCAAACTATTTTTGGCAAGGACAAGGGACACCTCAAGAAGAGCTGAATAATAGGAGTTTTCCATGGACTGCTGGTCGGCTTCTTGGTGGAGCTTCTTCAGTTAATCGGCAATTATGGGTACGTCCAACAAGAAATGTTATTGATAAATGGGAAGATTTATTAGGACCACTTTGGAGTGAAAAAGCGGTTATAAATCGATTTAAGAAACTGGAAAAATATAATGGTATGACTAATGCACCGATGTATAGAGGCTTTAGAGGACGAGTTGATGTCCGACAAGCACCAGTTAAACCTAGTGTTATGGCGGAAAAATTAGTTTTAGCAATTGAAGAGGCAACAGGTTTTAAGCGAGTATTGGATTATAATGATCCTAATACACCAATAGGACCATTTACTCGTAACCAATATACCCAACATCCAAATGGAACGAGAGAGAGTTCATCTATTGCATTTTTATCTTGCGATATAGTTGATGAGCATGGAAACGGAGTAAAATGTCGGAAATTAAAAGTCTCAACTAAGACAACAGTATTAAAAATTTTATTTAATGGCAAGAGAGCTATTGGCGTAAAATATTTAAAAGATGGTCTATGTCATAAAGTTTTTGCTAAGAAAAAGATTATTTTATCAGCTGGCTTTAAAAGTCCAAGTATTATGTTAAAATCAGGAATTGGTCCGAAAGAAGAGCTTGAAAAAGCTGGTATTGAAATTATTAAGAATAATGCTAATGTCGGTGTGCATATGGCAAATCACACAATAGTTCCAGTTCTTTTCTCCACTAATCCTAATGACATTGCCGTACCTGTCGAAGATCCCAATGCGCACTTAATTGCTGGAGCATTCCTACCAAATCCAGCTAAGCATTCTAATCCTCATATACGGTCTATTCAAATCGAACCATTTTTCTCTAATAATACTTTAATCGTAGGAATATCAGCAATTCAACCAAAAAGTCGTGGTACTGTGAAAATACAATCCAATGATATAGAGAAAATTGAATTAGGCGATGAAGAATTTCTCGATAATCCAGATGATTTACGAGTAATGATGGATCTTTCAAAATTTATGTCAAAAATATTGCTATCAAACTTAGCAATATTGATCCTAAATATCAGCTTATTTCACCAACAATGGCAATTATTAATGATGATACACAACTGGAAACATTTATTAGACAGAATTTATCTTTGACTTTCCATGAAGAAAGCACACTCAGAATGGCTCGATCTGAAAAAGAAGGAGTAACTAATTTCCAAGGTGAGGTTTTTGGAATAGAAAATTTAGTCGTAGCCGATAATTCGATTATCCCATTTACAATTGATGGCAATACTTCGGCAACAGCCTATCTTATTGGATTTACAATCGCTAAGCAATTATTATGTGTCGATGAATGTAAAGAAAAATTTGGTGAGCACTGTGATTCATGCTGTAAGATGGAATGCATAGTCAAAGACAATGATAGTGAATAATCATTTAGTAAAAAATATTTAAAATATTAATCAGACTATTACAAATTCTAAAATGGTCTGATTTTTTTAATATACAGGAAATATTGATGATTCCCTAATCACAATATGCTCATCGTTTTTTTATAAGTTTTGCAATTTTTCCGCTATTTTATTTGCTCATACAATCGCAGAAGTTATAATAATCCTAATGATTTAGTCAAAGATTCATATGTATTTGAATTCTTAGGTATTAATGAAATTAAACCATTGCTTTATGTTTGTTGGTTCACAATATCGGATTACAATTGGAAATGATCATTATTATATTGATTTAGTATTTTATAATAAAATTTTAGAAACATATGTTTTGATTGATTTAAAAATTGGTGGTTTAAAAGCTGATAATTTTGGTCAAATAAATATGTATCTTGGTTGCTTCCACTTCTTTGCCCGGTGGAATTACTTATCCATTCACCCATGGTTTCCACGTTCTCCGGTATTTGCACATTCGATCCGAAGTTCGGTCGATACCAAATATAGGTATCCCTATCGGCAGAATTCCAATAGGAATCTCTGGGATAGTCAGTGCGCCAAGTAGTCAGACCATTTTCTGGAATTCCTCCATGAGTTTGCCAGATTAATGGTGTCGTAGAATTGGATGTATTATCTTGCCAGTCAGTTATTCCTTCAATCTTAGAAATGACACCGGCATTGGAAAGTGTTAGAAGATTGTTATCAAAATCTGTGTGACTATACCAAATCCAATGTTGATCGGCGGTTTTGAATTGATCAACTACTACTTTACTACCATCAGAGAGACGGTAGAAATTTAATCCACTGGTGGATTGATTACTAAAGGCAGCCTTGGTTGGATCGCCATAAGAGGATGTTTGTCCCCAATAATAAGTATTCGGTCGCGAACCGGACGATGTTAAGTAGGAGAAGCGGTTTCCACTGGCAGCTTGCGAAGAAGAGTTGGCGAGCCAGTGAAATTCGGAAGAGTAGCGACCAGCGCCATAGTAATTTGCAATTCCTCTTTGTGGATCGACAACTGAGGCGCGGGTGGCAGCGACAGTGGCATATCTGGAGTTGTTAGGAATATAGGAACGGTAGTCATTAGTGATCCCTGTGACCCAGTTATTCGATGTGCTATTGTTGTCAGCGCGGAGAGCTTGAGTGGTGGAATTTTGTCGGTAAACGTCACGGTAATTCACCTGCCCCCCCCCCGCAAAATGAACTGTTCGGGATTTGTTATCACACCCCTCTTGTAAGCTTCTTATAATTGTTCTATCATTAAAGGGAGGTTAGTATGACAATTAAAAGGTATGATGAGTCGTTTAAGTCGGAAGTGGTAGATGATATTGTTAATAATCGTTTGCCTATTAAAGCTGCTGTCAGGAAGTATGGTGTTGATCGTGAGTCTATTAGAAGATGGCTTAGACAATTGCGACCAGATTTGTTTGTTAAGCGCAAGCATACCATGGAGATTGTTACAAGCAGTAAAAAAGTCAATAAGATGACTCCTGACGAGATGAGACTGGAGCTTGAATTATTACGCTTTGAAAACGAAGCCTTAAAAAAATTACATGCTTTAATTCGTCAACGGGAAGACAAAGAGTAAAAGTTGTCTTCGAATTAAAGTCTAAGTACACACTGCCCGTTAGGTTAATGTGTGCTAAGATGAAGATATCAACGGCTTATTATTATCGTGAATATAAGAAGAAGTATATTGAGAAGGATGCTGAAGTAAAGCGCAAGATGAGTGATTTACAAAGCGTACATCGACATAGTCTTGGCAGAGAGAAAATGCATATGTTACTTCTAAGATATGGTTATAAGATAAGTATGTATAAAGTATCAAGATTACTTAAGGAATTAAACATGAATTGCCGTCTAAGGTATAAAAGATATCGCTTACCTAAAGGCGAAGAAAATACTATTTGTAAGAATCTACTTAATCGTGAATTTAAGCCGCTAGGAATGTATGAAAAGCTTGTAACAGATGTGACAGAATTCAAAGTGGGACAAGGCAAAATATATTTATCAATAGTACTAGATCTATATAACAATGAAATATTAGGCTATGAGATGAGCGATAAACCAACATTCAACTTCGTCTATAGATCAATAAAAAATGCATTAATAAATGTGCCAGAAGAGAAGTTTGAAGGAATGATCTTCCACTCAGATCAGGGATGGGCATATACCATGAAACAATTACAAATAGAATTGAAGGAACTAGGAATAAAACAGAGTATGTCAAGAAGAGGGAATTGCTATGACAATGCAGTAATAGAATCAATATTCGGACATATAAAGAGCGAAACATTCTATAAAAACATGAAGAGAATGAAAAAAGAAGACTTCATTATTGCAATGCAGGAATACATATATTATTATAATAACGTACGAGTGCAAACAAAGCTTAAAGGGTATGCACCGATAGAAGCAAGAACATAAAATCAAAATTTTGACCCCTAGGGGTGACATAACTAAATATCAAACGGTTCAAAAACAACCATAAAAATACATTTATCTAATTAAGGTTGTCTTTAAAAATAATGGTTGATTTTATTCGACTTTGTCTCATTTACTAAGCTTCTTTATATTACTTATTTTTTCTGTATTTTTCCTGCTTCCACTTCTTCCTCCGTTTGGATTACTCATCCATTCACCCATGCTTTCCACGTCTGTTGGTAATTGTTTATTCGACCCGAAATTCGGCCGATACCAAATATAAGTATCTCTGTCATTGGCTTGAGTCCAAGAATCACGGGCATAATCCGTGCGCCAAGTAGATGAAGCATCTGCTGGAATCCCGCCATAAGTTTGGAAAAGTAATGGTGTTGAGGGTATATCGGTTCTATCCTGATAATCTGCTGCTGTTTCAATTTTTGACATTGCTCCCGCATTAGAAATATTAAGTAGATTGTTATCTTTATCACCATTATTGTACCAAATCCAGTGAATACTGTTATTTTGAAATTGATCCATTACTACATCGCTGCCATTAGAGAAACGATAGAAATCGAGGCTGTCTGTTGTTTGATTGGCAAATGCCGCTTTGGTTGGATCAGTATATTTATATGGTTGTCCCCAATAGTAGACTTTAGGGCGAGAAGCCGATGGGGTCAGATAAGAAATTCTATTGGCTGTGGCAGAGGAGGCTTGTGAAGAATTGGACATATAATGCTGTGCGGTAGAAAAGCGACCAGAGCCTGTAATGTTCGAGAAAGATCTTTGTGGATCAACTGAACCAGCTCGAGTAGTCGCGACTGTGGCGAAGCGAGAGTCGATAGGATCGTAAGTTCTGTAGTTTGAGGAAATGCCCGTGAGCATGTTATTTGCGGATTGATCACCGTTATCAAGCCAACCTCGAGAATTACTCATTTGGTTGTAAATATCTCTCCATGACACCTGCCCCCCCCGCACAAAAAAAACCATATAAAATATAGTTTTTCTTTCAATTCATAAGCTTCTTAATACTCTTTCTTTTTATTCTTTTTCCACTCCTTTTCAGCTTCCACTTCTTCCGCCGATACTATTACTATACCATTCGCCTTGAGTTTCAGCATTAGCGGGAATATTGGTATTTGAACCAAAGTTTGGTCGATATATTATGTAAGACTCTCTGTCATTTGCTATCCAATGAGCATCTCTTGAATAATCCGTCCGCCAAGTAGATGAGCCATCGGCAGGGATTCCACCATGAGTTTGGAAGAGGAGTGGAGTTGTTGAATTAGTGGTATTGTCTTGATTGGCTATTGTATTTTCAATTTTTGAGATTCCACCCACTGAAGAAAAGGTGAGAAGATTGTCATCAAAAGCGGTATGATTATAATATAACCAGTGCAAATTATCGGTCATGAAATTATCGTAGACTATTTTACTGCTATCGGAAAGGCGATAAAAGTAAAGGCCACGCGCGGATTGATTGTTAAATACGGCTTTAGTTGGTTCGGAATAGTCACGTGGTTGGCCATAAAAATAATTTGTTGGTCGAGAACCAGACGGCGCTAGGTAAGATATCCGATTGGCGGTAGCGGAAGCGACTTGGGCAGAGTTGGCGAACCAGTGTGAATCTAAAGAATAGCGACCTGAACCATAGAAATTGGCGATGCCACTTTGTGGGTTAAAATTACCTGAGCGGGTAGTTGCCACTGTGGCAAAATTGGAGTTACTTGGATCATAAGTTCTGAAGTCACTAGTGATACCAGTTACCCAATTTCCTGCCGTGTTTGTACCGTCTTGACGATATGCTTGGATGGGAGAGATTTGCTGGCTAGGATCCCGATGTGTCACCTGCCCCCCCAGCACAAAAAACACGATAAATATATATACTTTTTCTTTCAATTCATAAGCTTCTTAATACTTCATCTTTTATCTATTTTTTTTACCCTTCATCCTCAGCTTCCACTTCTTTCCACCGTCTTATTACTATCCCATTCTCCCATGGTTTCGATATCCGCGGGCAATTGCTTATTAGATCCGAAGTTTGGGTGATAGATTATATATGTTTCCCTATCGACATTAGTCCAAAATGAATCACGGACATAGTCAGTGACCATCGCGCCACCATTATTGGCTCCGATTCCTCCGTGTGTTTGAAAGAGAAGTGGGGTAGTTGGATTGGTGGTATTGTCTTGGTAGTGCGCCGCTGATTCAATCTTGGAAACAACACCAGATGAAGAAAGTGTTAAAAGGTTGTTATCAAGATTGTTTTGATTGTAGAAAGTCCAATGACGATTATCGTTCATTAAATTATCAATGATGACTTTATTGCTGTCGGAAAGGCGATAGAATGATAGACCATAATCGATTTGATTAGAAAAAGCGGCTTTTGTAGGATTGGAATAATTAAAGTCTTGCCCCCACCAGTAGGCATTCGGCCGAGAGGCAGAAGGCGTCAGGTAGGAAATCCGATTGGCAGTTCCAGAAGCGATTTGTGAGGAGTTGCCAAACGAATGATCACGAGAAGAGTAACGACCAGCGCCAGAGATATTTGAAAAACTTTTTTGTGGGTCAACATTGCCAGAACGAGTCGGAGCGACAGTTGGATATTTGGAATTAGCGGGATTGTAATTTCGGTAGTCGCTTGACACACCGCTGATCCAGTTATTTGAAGTATAAGAGCCGTCGACGAGCTGGGCTTGAGTAGAGGAGATTTGTCGATAGACGTCGCGAGTATTCACCTGCCCCCCCCGCACAAAAAACCCAATAAATATATGTTCTTTTTCTCATTTCATAAGCTTCTTAATATCTTTACTTTTTTCTTTCTTTTGCTTCCACTTCTTCCGCCGTTCCAATTACTATTCCATTCCCCCTCAAGTTCAATATCAGTCGGTAATTGGACATTAGAACCGAAGCTTGGGTGATAAATAATATAAGTTTCTCGATCATCCGCTTGCCAGTTGGCATCTCGGGAATAATCCGTGTTCCAAGTTGTTATGTCATTTGCTGAGATACCACCGTGAGTTTGAAAGAGAAGTGGCGTAAAAGGGTTAGTGGTGTTGTCTAAATGATGTGTCACTCCTTCAATTTTAGAAATAGTCCCCGAATTTGAAAGCGTGAGAAGATTATTGTCCATATTGGTATGATTATAAAAAATCCAGTGAGCATCATCGTTTTTATATTGATCTAGGACAACTTTATTGCCATCGGATAAGCGATAAAAATTTATTCCTTCAACTACTTGATTATTAAAAATGGCTTTTGAAGGATTGGCATAAACGTAGGGCTGTGCCCAGTGATAATTGGTTGGTCGTGAGGCAGATGGAGTGAGATAAGAAATGCGATTTGTAGTTGCCAATATTGAGGATGAGTTGGTGATCCAATGAGCATAAGTACTATAGCGCCCAGAACCAGAGAAGTTGGCGAAAGACTTTTGTGGGTCAAAAGCGGATGCTCTGGTAGTGGCAACTACAGAAAATTGAGAATTAGATGGATTGTAATTTCGGAAGTTGTTTGAGACTCCAGTCACCCAGTTTCCATCGGTGTAATTTGTATCTTGACGATAAGTTTGATTTGAACTGATTTGATGGTGCAAGTCGCGGTTCCACACCTGCCCCCCCCCAAAAAAAAACCATATAAAATATAGTTTTTCTTTCAATTCATAAGCTTCTTAATACTTCATCTTTTATTCCTCTAACTTCCACTTCTTCCCCCCGTCATATTACTTGCCCATTCACCTTCAAGTTCAATATCAGTCGGTAATTGGACATTAGAACCGAAGCTTGGGTGATAAATAATATAAGTGTCATAGTCATTCGCTTGCCAAAATGAATCGCGAGCATAGTCGGTAACCATTGTGTTACTGCTGTTTGCCCCGATACCTCCGTGTATTTGGGAAATTAATGGTGTAGTTGAATTGACGGCATTGTCTTGATAACCGGTTGTTGTTTTGATTTTTGTTACAGCTCCTGAATCGGAGATGGTGAGAAGGTTGTTATCAAGATCGATAAAATTATAAAAGAACCAGTGAAAACTTCCACTCATCATTTGATCAGTAACTACTTTATTTCCATCGGAGAAGCGGTAGAAAGAGATGCCTTGATTTCGTTGATTGGTAAATTCTGCATTGACAGGATTTAGATAGCGATGATCTTGTCCCCAAAAATAATTAGTTGGTCGAGAAGCGGAAGGAGCAAGGTAAGAAATGCGATTGCCGCCATCACCGATATAGGAAGAATTGGCGTACCAGTGAGCATCAGAAGAATAGCGACCTGAACCATAAAAATTAGCAATACCTCTTTGCGGATTAAAAGCGCTGGAACGAGTTGGAGCGACGGTCGGATATTTAGAGTTGGCAGGAATGTATGTGAGGAAGTCATTAGAGACGCCAGTAAGCCAGTTGTTAGCAGTGTTTGAAGAGTCCATAAGAAGAGCTTGAGATGGGGAGCTGAGAAGGAAGGGATCCCTATGATTCACCTGCCCCCCCCCAGCACAAAAAACCCAATAAAATATATATACTTTTTCTTTCAAATCATAAGCTTCTTAATACTTCATCTTTTATCTATTTTTTTACCATTCATCCTCAGCTTCCACTTCTTTCCCCCATTTTATTACTATCCCAATTTCCTTCTGCCTCAATATTCGTAGGAAGTTGTACATTCGATCCAAAGTTTGGTTTATAGATGATGTAAGTTTCCCTGTCACTTGCAGTATAGTGGGTATCACGAGCATAGTCGGTGACCATCGCGCTACCACCATTGGCTCCCAGCCCCCATGAGTTTGAAAGAGGAGGGGAGTAGTTGGATTAGTGGCGTTGTCTTGATAGTTTGTTACTCCTTCAATTTTGGAAACTATACCAGATGGGGAAAGAGTCAAGAGGTTATTGTCTATGTCACTGCGATTATAATTGAGCCATTGATTGCTGGTGTTTGTAAATTGATCTACGATTACTTTATTACCATCAGAAAGGCGGTAGAATGAAAGACCCCAATTATATTGATTATTAAAAGTGGTTTTGATTGGATCACTATAAGTATAATCTTGTGCCCACCAGTAGGTGGTTGGTCGCGAAGCGGATGAAGTCAGGTAGGAGAAGCGATTTTCGCCGTCTGATGTCGAAGAGGAGTTAGCTATCCAGTGATTATTGTTAGTATAGCGACCAGTGCCGTAGAAATTAGCGATGCCGCGTTGTGGGTCAGCAAGCGAGGCACGAGTGGTAGCAACCGAGGAGAAACGGGAATTGCTTGGATCGTAAGTTCGGTAGTTTGAAGAAATACCTGTCGTCCAGTTATTTGGAGTATTTGTAGCATCTTGAAGAAGAGCTTGGCTGGGCGAAACTAGGTAATAGATGTCACGCCCTGTCACCTGCCCCCCCCAGCACAAAAAACACAATAAATATATATACTTTTTCTTTCAAATCATAAGCTTCTTAATACTCTTTATTTTTTTCTTTCTTTTGCTTCCACTTCTTCCTCCGTCCTGATTACTCGCCCATTCGCCCATTGTCTCAATATTTGTTGGCAATTGAACATTAGAACCAAAATTTGGTCGGTAGATGATATAAGTCTCTCTGTCGTCTGCTTGAGACCAAGAGTCACGGGAATAGTCAGTAACCATAGCGCCACCATTGTTTGCTCCGATTCCGCCATGAGTTTGGAATATTAAAGGAGTTGAAGGTGTAGTGGTATTATCTTGATAAAGAGTTGTTATCTCAACTTTTGATAGAGCCCCCGCTGAAGAAAGAGTAATAATGTTATTGTCAAGGCTATGATGATTATAGTAAAAATAATGAAAGTTATTGCTTTTATATTGATCAACTACTACCTTATTTCCATCGGAAAGGCGGTAGAAGGAAAGACCATCTGCTGTTTGATTAGCAAACGATGCTTTGTCAGGGTCGGTATACTGATAAGATTGCCCCCAGTAGTAATTTTTTGGTTGAGAAGAGGAAGGTGCTAAATAAGAGATGCGATTGGCATTGGCGGAAGCGACTTGGGAAGAGTTGGCGTACCAATGATAGGAGGAAGAATGGCGACCTGTGCTATAGAAATTAGCAAAGCCTCGTTGAGGGTCAAAATTGCCTGAGCGAGTGGTGGCAACAGAGGAATACTTAGAGCTACTTGGGTTATAAGAACGATAATCGGAAGTGATACCAGTCAACCAGTTATTGGCGGTGTTATTGGAATCTTGACGGATGGCCTGCGTTGGAGAGAATTGGTGATATATATCGCGATGCCTCACCTCCCCCCCCCCCACAAACTGAACTGTTCGGGATTTGTTATCACACCCCTCTTGTAAGCTTCTTATATTTGTTCTATTATTAAAAGGAGGTTAGTATGACAATTAAAAGGTATGATGAGTCGTTTAAGTCGGAAGTGGTAGATGATATTGCTAATAATCGTTTGCCTATTAAAGCTGCTGTCAGGAAGTATGGTGTTGATCGTGAGTCTATTAGAAGATGGCTTAGACAATTGCGACCAGATTTGTTTGTTAAGCGCAAGCATACTATGGAGATTGTTACAAGCAGTAAAAAAGTAAATAAGATGACTCCTGATGAGATGAGACTGGAGCTTGAATTATTACGCTTTGAAAACGAAGCCTTAAAAAAATTACATGCTTTAATTCGTCAACGGGAAGACAAAGAGTAAAAGTTGTCTTCGAATTAAAGTCTAAGTACACACTGCCCGTTAGGTTAATGTGTGCTAAGATGAAGATATCAACGGCTTATTATTATCGTGAATATAAGAAGAAGTATATTGAGAAGGATGCTGAAGTAAAGCGCAAGATGAGTGATTTACAAAGCGTACATCGACATAGTCTTGGCAGAGAGAAAATGCATATGTTACTTCTAAGATATGGTTATAAGATAAGTATGTATAAAGTATCAAGATTACTTAAGGAATTAAACATGAATTGCCGTCTAAGGTATAAAAGATATCGCTTACCTAAAGGCGAAGAAAATACTATTTGTAAGAATCTACTAAATAGAGAATTTAAGCCGCTAGGAATGTATGAAAAGCTTGTAACAGATGTGACAGAATTCAAAGTGGGACAAGGCAAAATATATTTATCAATAGTACTAAATCTATATAACAATGAAATATTAGGCTATGAGATGAGCGATAAACCAACATTCAACTTCGTCTATAGATCAATAAAAAATGCATTAATAAATGTGCCAGAAGAGAAGTTTGAAGGAATGATCTTCCACTCAGATCAGGGATGGGCATATACCATGAAACAATTACAAATAGAATTGAAGGAACTAGGAATAAAACAGAGTATGTCAAGAAGAGGGAATTGCTATGACAATGCAGTAATAGAATCAATATTCGGACATATAAAGAGCGAAACATTCTATAAAAACATGAAGAGAATGAAAAAAGAAGACTTCATTATTGCAATGCAGGAATACATATATTATTATAATAACGTACGAGTGCAAACAAAGCTTAAAGGGTATGCACCGATAGAAGCAAGAACATAAAATCAAAATTTCGACCCCTATAGGGGTGACATAACTAAATATCAAACGGTTCACAAAAAAACAATAAATATATATACTTTTTCTTTCAAATCATAAGCTTCTTAATTCTTCATCTTTTATCTATTTTTTTTACCCTTCATCCTCAGCTACCATAATAAGTGATATATAAAATATTGGAATTTGAGCATAACAAAAACAGCTTTTAGAAATTTTGTTTTTTTTAAAAGCCTGTTCTCTAATTAATTAATAATTCTTGAATTTTTTCAGAACTCATACCCAAGTTTCGAATCTGCTTGAGCAATCTTCTCGCTTTTTGTTCCGGATCAATTTTGCTGTAATAATCACACCCTAAATTAATATAATCTTTCCCCGATAGAATGTGGTAAATTGCTAAGACAAGTGAATGAGCGACTGCAACAACAGCTTTCTTATAGCCAATCCGACCTCTCAGCTTCAAGTATTGAGCTTTAAAGAAAGTAGGTTGCGAAATAACAACTGGCATAATAGCAATTAATTTAGTCTTAAGAAAGTTATTTCCTTTGCCTATTCGACCACTAAGTCGCTTGCCACCCGATTCATTATTACCAGGAGATAAACCAACCCAGCTAGCGAGATGGTGCGCCGATGGAAATTTATCAACATTGTCCCCAATTTCCGCAAGAATTACTTCAGCAGTTTTTGTTCCGATTCCATTTATTTCACAAAGTTTGTTTTTTTTTCACTTTGTTTCTCTGATAAAAACTCATTAATTTGAGCAGAGAGAACCGCAATTTCTAAATCGCAATTATCAATAGTGCGCAAAATGCCACGAATCAGAACGACTTGTTGCGTAGTGATTTTGCCCCTTAAGGCATCAGCTAAATCCTCACGTGATGCTTTCAAACGAGTGCTGATTAGTTGATTAATAATCTCGGCAGACGGGAAAGAACGATTTTCGAGAATATAATCAAGGAGTTTACGACTGGAAGTACCAGTAATATTAGAAACAAAAGAAGAAAGTTTAATCCCAGATTCATCTAATGCTTTTTGCAAGCGATTAACATAAGTGGCGCGATCTTTAATAAAGTTATCCCGACCACGAGTTAATTGACGCAAAATTCTTTGTTCACGAGAAGGAACAAAACTGCCTTTAAGAAGACCAAACTGCAATCTTTCAGCAATATACAAGGCATCTAATTTATCAGTCTTATGACGAGATAAAGCCTTGAGGTGCTGAGCATTGACAACAACGAACGAGATGCCATGATTTTCAAAAGTATTGGCAATAGTTTTCCAATAATCAGCAGTGCTTTCCATCGCGACCATCTGGCAGTCTTCCAAAAGCAGCCATTCAGCTAGTTCTTGAAGAGAAGAGTAAGTAGATTGAAATTCTCTAATAATCGGTTTCTGATCAGGGAGAATCAGGCAAGCGACAATAAGATTTTTATGAACATCTAAACCGCAACACTTCGAGTAAATTTTTTCCATAAATAACCTCCTAAAAACATTTACAAGAGCAACCTAATTTCCTGTAGTAGATCAAGCTACCATGCGTTCTAGACCAAAATAGATCCGAGACAAAAAGCGGTACGAGAAGGAAATTAGAGAACAGGCTTCCACGCGGACTCATAAGTTCCAAGCAGTATAAACGTCCTCTTGTTGCAAGAAAATTATATCACTTATTATCCATTGTGGTGCTAATTCATTAGCATTCCGGCTTCCACTTCTTTCCACCGTCTTATTACTATCCCATTCTCCCATGGTTTCGATATCCGCGGGCAATTGCTTATTAGATCCGAAGTTTGGGTGATAGATTATATATGTTTCCCTATCGACATTAGTCCAAAATGAATCACGGACATAGTCAGTGACCATCGCGCCACCATTATTGGCTCCGATTCCTCCGTGTGTTTGAAAGAGAAGTGGGGTAGTTGGATTGGTGGTATTGTCTTGGTAGTGCGCCGCTGATTCAATCTTGGAAACAACACCAGATGAAGAAAGTGTTAAAAGGTTGTTATCAAGATTGTTTTGATTGTAGAAAGTCCAATGACGATTATCGTTCATTAAATTATCAATGATGACTTTATTGCTGTCGGAAAGGCGATAGAATGATAGACCATAATCGATTTGATTAGAAAAAGCGGCTTTTGTAGGATTGGAATAATTAAAGTCTTGCCCCACCAGTAGGCATTCGGCCGAGAGGCAGAAGGCGTCAGGTAGAGAAATCCGATTGGCAGTTCCAGAAGCGATTTGTGAGGAGTTGCCAAACGAATGATCACGAGAAGAGTAACGACCAGCGCCAGAGATATTTGAAAAACTTTTTTGTGGGTCAACATTGCCAGAACGAGTCGGAGCGACAGTTGGATATTTGGAATTAGCGGGATTGTAATTTCGGTAGTCGCTTGACACACCGCTGATCCAGTTATTTGAAGTATAAGAGCCGTCGACGAGCTGGGCTTGAGTAGAGGAGATTTGTCGATAGACGTCGCGAGTATTCACCTGCCCCCCCCCGCAAAAAAAACAACCATAAAAATACATTTATCTAATTAAGGTTGTCTTAAAAAATAATGGTTGATTTTATTCGACTTTGTCTCATTTACTAAGCTTCTTAATACTTCATCTTTTATCTATTTTTTTTACCCTTCATCCTCAGCTTCCACTTCTTTGCCCCGTCGTATTGCTTCCCCATTCACCTAATGTTTCGACATCTGCCGGCAATTGAATATTAGAACCAAAGTTTGGTCGATATATAATATAATTATCTCTATCTGATGCTTGCCAGTTGGAATCGCGAGAATAATCAGTTCTCATAGTGCCACCGCCATCTGCTCCTATTCCTCCGTGAGTTTGAAAGAGCAATGGGGTAGATGGGGTGTCGGTTCTGTCTTGATATTCTGATGCTGTTTCTATTTTTGAGACTTCTCCTGCATTAGAAAGAGTCAAAAGATTATCATCTCGATTGATTTGATTATAATAGAGCCAATGCCAATTATCGTTAAATATTTGATCCAGAATAACTTTGTTGCCATCCGAAAGACGATAGAATACGAGACCATGAGTTACTTGATTGTTGTAAACATCTTTGGTTGGATCAATATAAGTGTGTTCTTGTCCCCAATAATAGGTTTTGGGTTGCGAGACCGTTGGAGCAAGATAGGAAAGACGATTAGCGCCGAATCCTGTCGACGAAGAGTTGGCTAGCCAATGTACATAAGTACTATAGCGACCAGAGCCGGTGAAATTGGCGAAAGATTTTTGCGGATCAAGGGAAGATGCGAGTTGTCGGAGCAACAGTGGCGAAATTTTGAGTTGGCTGGGTTATAAGTTCTGATAGTCATTTGATACACCAGTAATGAAATTATTTGCATTGCCATTTGAGTCTTGGCAGTGTGCCTGAAGGAGATGATTGGTAAAATGGACTGCGCGAATACACCTGCCCCCCCCGCACAAAAATAACTAATAAAAGCATATTTATTTAAATAAGGTTGTCTTTAAAAATAATGGTTGATTTTACTTGACTTTGTCTCATTTACTAAGCTTCTTCTTATCCTACATATTTTTGTCTATTTTGCTCAGCTTCCACTTCTTGTGCCGTCCCAATTACTTTCCCATTCACCCATGGTTTCAATATCAACTGGCAATTGTTTGTTGGAACCAAAATTTGGTCGATAGATGATGTAAGTATCTCGATCATTCGCTTGCATATGTGAGTCTCTGGAGTAGTCGGTACGCCAAGTCGATGTGGCATCGGCTGGTATTCCTCCGTGAGTTTGCCATATTAATGGTGTTGTTGAATTAGTGGAATTATCTTGATATCTTGTTGTTGCCTCAATTTTGGAAACAGCTCCTAAATTGGAGAGAGTAAGAAGATTACTGTCGCGATCAGTTTGATTATAGTAGAGCCAATGCTGATTTTGATTTATAAATTGATCCATGACAACTTTGCTGCCATCTGACAGGCGGTAGAAATTGAGTCCAAAAATTTCTTGATTATTGAATTCTGCTTTGGTTGGATCGCCATATGTAAATGGTTGTGCCCAATAATAAACTTTTGGCTTTGAATCCGATGGTGTCAGGTAAGAAATTCGGGTACTGTTAGGTCCGACAACAGCAGGGGCGTTGGCGTATCCGTGGCGATAGGAACCATATCGACCAGTACCTTGAAGAGAGGCGAAGGAGCGCTGTGGGTTAACGACTGAGGCGCGAGTCGGGGCGACAGTTGCAAATTGGGAACTGGCAGGGTCAAAAGATCGATAATCAGCGGAGACACCAGATGCCCAAGAGGCAATGCCTGCAGTGCTATGAATTTCTCCTTGAGAGGCCGACCATTGTTCGTATATATCTCGTTGATACACCTGCCCCCCCCGCAAAAAAAACAACCATAAAAATACATTTATCTAATTAAGGTTGTCTTAAAAAATAATGGTTGATTTTATTCGACTTTGTCTCATTTACTAAGCTTCTTAATACTTCATCTTTTATCTATTTTTTTTACCCTTCATCCTCAGCTTCCACTTCTTTCCCCCGTCGTATTACTTCGCCATTCCCCCTCAAGTTCAATATTGACGGGAATACTGGTAATAGAACCAAAATTTGGTCTGTAAATTATATAAGTATCTCTATCATTCGCTAGCCAAAAAGAATCTCGAGCATAGTCGGTGTGCCAAACGGTTTGTCCATTTTCTGGCATTCCGCCATGTGTCTGAAATAAGAGAGGAGTAGTTGGATTCGCGGTATTATCTTGATAGATTGTTGATGTTTCAATTTTAGAGATAGCGGCAGCCGAAGAGACGGTCATAAGATTGTTGTCCAAGTTGATATGATTATAGTAGAGCCAAAGTGGATTATTATTTGTGAATTGATCAAGGACAACCCTATTTCCATCGGATATACGATAGAATGAAAGACCATTGGTGGATTGATTGGCAAATGTCGCTTTGGTTGGATCGAAATAGCGATGCTCCTGTTCCCAAAAATAGACCTTTGGCCGTGAGGTCGATGGCGCCAAGTAGGAAATACGATTGGCCGTTGGTCCGGTGTATTGAGAAGAATTGGCGAAATAATGTGCGCCAGAAGAATAGCGACCATTCGCCATGAGATTAGAAAATGACTTTTGGGGATCAAAGACGCTTGAGCGTGTTGGAGCAACGGCGGCGAAGCGAGATGTGGTAGGATTATAAGTTCGATAATCGCTTGACACGCCAGTCATCCAATTATTAGCGGTGCTTGAACCATCAACAAGTTGGGCCTGAGAGGATGAAATTTGATTGAATACATCTCTCCCATTCACCTGCCCCCCCCGCACAAAAATAACTAATAAAAGCATATTTATTTAAATAAGGTTGTCTTTAAAAATAATGGTTGATTTTACTTGACTTTGTCTCAATTCATAAGCTTCTTCTTATCCTACATATTTTTGTCTATTTTGCTCAGCTTCCACTTCTTTCCCCGTTAACATTAGTTCGCCATTCTCCCATGGTTTCAATGTTAGTAGAAATGTTGGTGTTGGAACCAAAATTTGGCTTGTAGATGATGTAAGTATCTCTGTCGCTAGCAGGATAATAGGCATCGCGAGCATAATCGGTAACCATGGTGCCACCATTATTAGCACCCATACCTCCATGAGTTTGGAAAAGAAATGGAGTTGATGAATTGGTAGTATTATCTTGGAAGTCTGTGGTTTGTTCAAGTTTAGAAATAGCACCAGCTGTGGAAATATTTAGAATATTATTATCAAGGTAGGAATGATTGTAAAATATCCAATGAAAATCAGTATTCTTAAATTGATCTATGACGACTTTATTCCCATCAGAAAAACGATAGAAATTAAGTCCATTGGTAAATTGATTGCTGAATATTCCTTTGATAGAATCGATATAATCGCGATCTTGCCCCCAGTAATAAGCGTTTGGTCGGGAGCCAGATGGTGTTAAATAGGAAACGCGATTTCCATTATTAGAGAGAGAGGAAGAGTTGGCATACCAATGTTGAAAAGTTGTATAGCGACCTGTACCAGAAATATTGGAAAATGATTTTTGTGGATCGAAATTACCTGAGCGAGTAGCGGCAACCGAGGGGTACTTAGAACTTGATGGAGTATAAGTTCGATAGTTGCTTGAGATACCAGTAATCCAGTTATTAGCTGTATCAGTGCCGTCGTGGAGAAGAGACTGTGATGAAGATGTTAGGGAGTAAATATCCCTATGCCACACCTGCCCCCCCCCAGCACAAAAAAACCAATAAATATATATACTTTTTCTTTCAAATCATAAGCTTCTTAATACTTTATCTTTTATCTATTTTTTTACCCTTCATCCTCAGCTTCCACTTCTTTCCCCCGTCGTATTACTATACCACTCTCCCATAGTCTCTATATTGGTTGGTATTTGTACATTCGCTCCAAAGCTTGGTCGATAGATGATGTAAGTTTCTCGATCATCTGCTTGTGTCCAAGAATCTCTCGGGTAGTCGGTAACCATCGTGGCGGTATTATTTGCTCCAATTCCGCCATGAGTTTGGAAGAGCAGAGGAGTGATTGGGTTGGTGGTGTTGTCTTGGTATGCTGTAGTTCCTTCAACTTTTGAAACTGCCCCTGCTGAAGAAAGAGTGAGCAGATTATTATCTAAGCCGGTGTCATTATAGTAGAGCCAATGAAGACCAGTATTATTGAATTGATCTATGGCGACTTTATTACCATCTGATAACCGGTAGAAATTGAGACCATAGGAAGTTTGATTGTTGAAGGCGGCTTTGGTTGGTTCGGAATAAGTATGAATTTGTCCATAATAGTAGTTATTGGGACGGGAGGCGGAAGGAGTAAGATAGGAGATGCGGTTGGCGTTAGAAACGAAATAATCAGTATTGGCGGCTGGGTTGGAATTGGCGAGCTTATGTTGGTCGAAAGAATATCGACCTGGTCCTTTAAGGGTGGCGAAACTTTGTTGCGGGTCAAAAACGGAGGAGCGAGTTGGTGCGACTGCAGAGTATCTTGAATTGCTCGGATTGTAAGAGTGGTAATCGTTGCTGACGCCAGTGATGAAATTATTAGCGGTGTAATTAAAGTTTTGGAGAAGGGATTGGGATGAGGATATTTGGTAATTGATGTCGCGGTTCCACACCTGCCCCCCCCGCAAAAAAAACCAATAAATATATATACTTTTTCTTTCAAATCATAAGCTTCTTAATACTTATCTATTTTTTCTTCTTACTTCCACTTCTTTCCCCGACGGAATTGCTCCGCCATTCTCCTAAAGTTTCCGCGGTTTCCGGTATTTGCACATTGGCACCAAAGTTTGGATGATAGTATATATAAGTTTCTCTGTCATTTGATTGCCAATATGAATCACGAGCATAGTCGGTAACCATAGCACCACCATTGTTTGCTCCCATTCCACCATGAGTTTGAAAGAGAAGCGGAGTGCTTGGATTAGCGGTATTATCTTGCCATTCTATACCTGTATTTTCAATTTTAGAAATCGCCCCTGCATTAGAAATAGTGAGAAGGTTGCTATCGAGATAGGTGTGGTTATAATATAGCCAATGTAAATCTTCGCTTTTATATTGATCCATAACAACATTGCTACCATTGGAAAGGCGGTAGAAATTAAGTCCAGAAGTTTGCTGATTGGCAAATGCCGCTTTAGTTGGATCGGCATAATCGCGAGTTTGACCCCAGTAATAGGCGTTTGGTCGTGAACCCGCTGGTGCCAAATAAGAGATGCGGTATCCACCATCGGCGTAATTTGAGGAATTTGCATAGTGAGGATAGAGAGTGGAGAAGCGACCATTCCCTTTAAGATTAGCAAAACTTCTTTGTGGATCAACTGATCCCGCTCTGGTCATCGACACACTGGCGAATTTGGAGTTTACTGGGTTGTAAGAACGATAGTCACTTGTAATACCTGTCGCCCAATTTCCGGCGGTATTATTGCCATCCATTCTGTTGGCTTGTGATGAGTTAATTTGTTGGTTAACATCCCTATGCCACACCTGCCCCCCCCCAGCATAAGAAGTTGCTGAAAAAGGTCTGGCATTTGCTACTTTTCTAAGCTTCTTCTTACTAGTTTTATATTTTCAAAATAGAATTATTAAAAATATCGTTTTTTTAGGCTATTTTTTAAGAAAAAATGAGTGGTTTTTACTATTCTTGACTTTCTAATTTTATTATTCTTTTCATATTGACAGCAAAAAGCGTTACTGCCGCTTGAATTTGCATTCCATCTAAGTTGTTGTATATTGTTTCTTTCAAGCCGTATCGATTCTTTAGTTCAGCATTTTTCTGTTCGATTTTATATCGTTCTCTAGCTAATAATTTGGCGTGCTCAGCTTCTTGGTATTGAATATGGGGTTCTATATGATTGGGGATATCTATTCTTATGCAGTATGATTTTAATGTTGTGGCATTTTCTTTTAAACAAGTTTGGTGATTAAGACAACTTTGACAAGTTTTTTTTATTAAAGACATAGCGGAGGTAATTCTTGTGTTGGCCGTTCTTTCCTTTCTTGGTTTCCTTCTCGCACCACGATGAGTAATTGCCTGATGGACAGACTACAGCATTGATATCTTTGTTATAGACGAAGCCGTTTCGTTCTATTTGGGCAAAGACTGAGGGGTTTAGTGTTGATACCAGCTTAATCTCTTGTTGACTGCAGTATTCGATGTGCTTGCGAGCGGAGTAGGCGCCGTCGCCGATGAGGGCATCTACTGGTGCTCCATTGGTTTTACTATGATCGATTAAAGGAATGAGATAATTAGAATCGGCAGCGTTTCCTGGTGAGACAACAGCGGCGGTAACTAAGTGGGAACTAGCATCCATAGTAAAATGGGTTTTATAGCCAAAGAACTTTTTCTCCCGGCTTTTATGTCCGAGTTTAGCGTCATGATCTTTGGATATAAACAGTTCTTCATAGCTATCAGTGATTAATTCTTCATAAAAGTCCAGTTTTCTCTGCAAGGCTGTAGAAATATCAAAAGAATGTTCTTTGCAAAATTTGATTAATAAGAAACCATAAGTGATATGATCCATTAAATCATTATTTTGGGGAACGATTGGTAATAAATCCTTATATTTGCTGTTAATAGAGTAAAGATACTCGCGAATATCTTGAGCCTTTTTATCAAGAAAAGTCGGAGCGAAATAACTATTAAAACGACTGCAAGTGTGGGTTGAATCAATAATAATATTGGATGTCAATTGAATACCACACTTCTTAGCAGCAATAAGACTTTTGGCGATAAAAGTGTTGACAATATCGGAGTTATTATCGGGGTTTAAGCGAAGTTTACGAAAACAAGTCAAAGAGGAAGGATCTATTAATTCTTCGACATCAACATCGGGATTTAAATCGAGGAAGAACTTGAGAGCTAAGTCTGTACCAGCTTTCTTGATAACATCCCGATCAGAAAGTTCCTCTAAAATCTTAAGAAGAAGAAGTTTAAACATGAAAACGGGATTATGACCAGGACGACCATTATCTAGAGTGTAGGTAGGTATGACTAAATCATAGATAAAAGAAAAATCGATTAATTCTTTAAAACGACGATAGGGAGAGTTCTCCTTAATAAGTTTGTCGTAGAGAGAAGCATAAATATTCTTCGAATCAATTTTTGGCTCATTTTGGTACATAAGTACTCCCCCTTAAAAAGTGATAATAGAATTTTATTACATAGTAATAAAATTTTTACATACAAAAATTATAGCATAAAAAGAAAAGAAAAAGAAGTACCAAAGAAGAAGCTTAGAAAAGTAGCAAATACCAGACCTTTTTCAGCAGCTTCAGCATAAACATAAAAGGTTGTCTTTAAAAATAATGGTTGATTTTATTCGACTTTGTCTCATTTACTGAGCTTCTTAATACTATTTCTTTTTATCTATTTTTACCATTCATCCTCAGCTTCCACTTCTTCCTCCGTCTCTATTACTAAACCATTCGCCTTCAAGTTCAATATCAGTCGGTAATTGTTTATTAGATCCGAAATTTGGTCGATAAACGATGTAAGTATCTCGATCACTTGCCTGCATAAATGAGTCCCTAGAGTAATCGGTGCGCCAAGTGGCTTTGTCATTCTCTGGTATTCCACCGTGGGTTTGAAAGAGCAGAGGAGTAGTTGGGTTGGTGATGTTGTCTTGGTACGCTGTAGTTCCTTCAACTTTTGAAACTGTCCCTGTTGAAGAAAGAGTGAGAAGATTATTGTCAATGGTGCTATCATTATAGTAGAGCCAATGGCGATCATCATTCATAAATTGATCAAAAACTACTTTATCTCCATTGGAGAGACGGTAGAAGTTTAGTCCATATGTGGTTTGATTTGTAAGTGCCGCCTTAGTCGGATCAGTGTAACGATAGTCTTGACCCCAATAGTAGGCGCTTGGGCGAGATGCTGATGGCGTGAGATAGGAGATATGATTAGGGCTGGCGGTAGCGACTTGGGAAGAGTTGGCGATCCAATGAAATGTGGATGAGTAGCGACCGAGGCCAGTAAGATTGGAAAAGCCTTTTTGTGGGTCTAAAACGGAAGAACGTGTTGAGGCAACTGAGGTATACTTGGAATTACTTGGATCATAAGAGCGATAGTTTGTGGAGACACCGGTTGTCCAAGAGCCAATGGCGGCAGTGTTTTGAAGCACACCTTGTGAAGGCGAAATTTGGTGGTAGACGTCGCGATAACTCACCTGCCCCCCCCCAGCACAAAAAACCCAATAAATATATGTTCTTTTTCTCATTTCATAAGCTTCTTAATACTTCATCTTTTATCTTTTTTTACCCTTCATCCTCAGCTTCCACTCCTTCCCCCTGCATAATTACTAATCCACTCACCCATGGTTTCCACGTTTTCCGGTATCTGTACATTCGACCCGAAGTTCGGTCGATAGAAGATATATGTATCTCGGTCATTGGCTTGCCAAACTGAATCACGAGGATAATCGGTGACCATGGCGCCGCCACTGTTTGCACCCATCCCGCCATGAGTCTGAAACAAAAGGGGAGTAGTCGGATTGGTTGTATTATCTAAATAATTTGTCGTTGATTCAATTTTGGAAACCGCACCTGAGTTTGAGATAGTTAAAAGATTATTGTCCAAATTATATTGATTGTACCAAAGCCAATGATAATCAGTGTTTTTTAATTGATCTACGACTACTTTATTACCATTGGAAAGACGGTAGAAATTTAATCCGTTGGTGTATTGATTAGAGAAGACTGCCTTGATGGGCTCGGCGTAATCATAATTTTGTGTCCAAAAGTAGTTGGTAGGACGCGAGGCCGAAGGCGCAAGATAGGAGATGCGATTGCCGCTATCGGCGAAAGCGGAAGAGTTGGCAAAGAAATGGGCATTGGTGGTGTAGCGACCGCTGCCATAGAATGCACCTATCCCTCTTTGAGGATCGACATTACCGGCACGCGAGGTGGCGACGGAAGCATAATTAGAATTAGCGGGGGTGTAAGTTCGATAGTCGCTTGACACACCAGTGATCCAGTTGTTGGCTGTGTTTGTATTGTTTTGAAGTCTGGCTTGATTTGTGGAGATTTGGGAATTGGGATCTCTATTCTCCACCTGCCCCCCCCGCACAAAAAAACCCAATAAATATATATACTTTTTCTTTCAATTCATAAGCTTCTTAATACTTCATCTTTTATCTATTTTTACCTGCTTCCACTTCTTTCTCCGTTTCCATTACTAATCCATTGACCCATGAGTTTGGAAGAGAAGTGGAGTATTTGGATTGGTGGTATTATCTTGGTAATGATTACCTGTCGTATTTTCAATTTTAGAAATAATCTCCGTATTAGAAATAGTGAGAAGGTTACCATATTATCATAAGTTTTGCAATTTCCCGTTATTTTATTTATAATAATTAAGTGAGGTAGTTATGAAGAAATGTCTTTTGATAGTTGATATGATAAATGGGTTCATTAATGAAGGAATACTGGCTGATAAAGGAATAAACAGAATTACTAATGGAATTGTCGATTTAGCTAATAAATATATAGTGAATAAAAGCAGTATAATTTTTGTTAATGATGCACATCAAGATGACTCAAAAGAGTTTAAAACATTTCCATCGCATTGTTTAGTTGGAAGCAGGGAAGCAGAAATAGTTAAAGAACTTTTGCCAATTGCTTTAAAAGCGCAAACATTTTATAAAAATTCTGTCAATGGCATGATGAATACCGCGCTAGTTCAATATTTAAAAGATAATAAATTTACTGATTATTATATTGTAGGCTGTTGTACCGATTTATGTATTCTCAATCTTGCTCTTTCTTTAAAAACATTTTTAGATGAAAATAATATCGATGCAAAAGTTAATGTAATAAGTAATCTTGTAGAAACATTTGATAATGCTAATCATCCTAGAAATATTTATAATGAAAGTGCCTTTCGTATACTAAAGATTAATGGTGTCAATGTTCTCGAAAGTGGTGAAGTAAATGAATAAAAAGTTCTTGATTACCGCCGATAATGCTGATTTACATATTAAGGGGATTGCTTCATTTATTCAAGAGAAATTGCTAGAGGCAAACAAAAAGGGTATTGTTCTCGGTTTTAGTAGTGGCATCGATAGCGCACTTATCGCGGCAATCTGCTTAAGAAACGATATTCCTGTCCACCTAGTATCCCTACCATATAATCACGAGCACCAAGCGCGAATGAGAGACTTTGCGCAAAGCTTTAATTGTCAAATTAAAACAATTAGTATTAAGAAAATAGCCGATGATTATATCAATCTTTTTCAACCAATCAAAGAAATAACGAGGATAAACATATTACCACGGGTTAGAATGAGTATATTTTATGCTCTTGCGAGTGAATTAGATTACTTAGTAATCGGCACTTCCAATATGGACGAAAGAATGCTTGGATACTTTACCAAATGGGGTGATGGAGCTTCAGATTTATTGCCACTTGCAAATGTGACGAAGCAGGAGATATGGACGATGGCAAGATATTTAAATATCCCTGATTCAATCGTTAGTGCTATCCCATCAGCTGATCTATATCCTGGACAATCAGATGAGCAGGAAATGGGGATTACTTATCAGCAATCCTATGATTATATTATCAAGGGCAGTAGTGGTAATGCGGAAATTGATCAAAAAATAAAAATGCGACAAAAGAACAATCAACATAAAATGCAGTGGCCAGAATCTTACGAAGGTTAATGTCTAAAATAACAATCTCCTAATATACATTAATTAGGAGGTTTTTTTATGTGTGGAATTATAGGATATTGTGGTAAAAAAAATTCTATTGATATATTGATAGATGGCTTAAAAGCTTTAGAATACCGAGGTTATGACTCAGCTGGTATTTCTTATCTTCATGCAGGTGGCGTAGTAACTCATAAGAAAAAGGGAAGAGTAGAGAATTTAGCTGAGGAAGTAGAGAAGAATAGAAAGTGCTGTCCAGTAATTGGCATTGGTCACACACGCTGGGCGACGCATGGCGTACCGAGTTCAGAGAATTCGCATCCATTATTTAATCGCGAAGAAACAATGTCAGTAGTTCATAATGGGATAATCGAAAATTATCAAGAAATTAAAGTTTATTTAAAGAATAAAGGTTATCAATTCCTTTCGGAAACTGATACGGAAGTCATTGTCCAATTATTAGATTATTATCATAAGAAAACTTCTGATCTCCTCTTCAGCTTTTATCTAACTGTCAGTGCTCTTAAAGGCTCTTACGCCATAGCAGTAATTTCTTCCGATACCAATAAAATATTGGCAACAAGAAAAGATTCTCCTCTAATTGTCGGCGTAGGTAATGAAGAATTTTTTCTGGCATCAGATAAATCGGCAATGATCAAATATACTAATCGCTTCATTTACCTTAATGATGGCGAATTCGCCATAATTGATCAACAAAATGTAGTGATAACTGATGGTCTAGGTCAATCGATTAAGCCAGAGGTTGTAAAGGAAGAATTGACGTTAGAAGAAATTCAAAAAAATGGTTTTCCTCATTTTATGTTGAAAGAAATATATGAACAACCAAAAATTATTCAAACAGTAACTAATAATTATCTTAATGGCAATAGCGCTAGTGAATTGAAAGAATTATTTAAAGATATTAATCGCGTTTATTTTATTGGCTGTGGTACGGCCTATTATGCTGGTTTAGCAGCAGGGGCTTTAATGGAGAAATATTTTCCTCAAGAAGTAAAAAATATGGTGGCATCAGAATTTCGCTATAGCGAGGCTAAAGTCGATGAGCATTCACTGGTAATAGTTATCTCGCAATCGGGTGAAACAGCTGATACTTTAGCCGCTCTACGTCTAGCGAAAAAAAGAGGAGCAAAAACAATAGGTATCATCAATGTTCTTGGTTCCACCATTGCTCGCGAAGTCGATAAAGTTTTTTATACTTTAACTGGACCAGAGATTGCTGTTGCATCAACCAAAGCCTACACTGGCCAAGTATTAACACTTTTATATCTATTGCATTATCTAGCGCATCTAGAGAGTAGGATTGGTGAGGAAAAATATAGAGCCTTCATAAATGCCGCTCAGCAATTACCAGGACAAGTAACGATGATGCTCGATGCTATCAGTAAAGTCGAAGATATTGCTAAAAAATATCAGGCAGTAACACACTTTTTCTTCATCGGTCGCCAATTAGATTATTATTCAACTTTGGAAGGGGCATTAAAGTTAAAGGAAATTGCCTATATTCCTAGCGAATCATATCCGGCGGGAGAACTAAAACATGGGCCTTTAGCGATGATTGATGAAAAAACGCTGGTTGTCGCTCTAGCAAATAATGACAATTTAATGATGAAGATGGAATCGAATATTCGCGAAGTCAAAAGTCGTGGTGCCAAAGTTTTATTAATCTCCACTAGTCGCCAGTTGACTGAAGTTAGCGATGACTTTTTGCAGATACCTGAAACAGAGGAATACTTGATTCCGATTTTAGTCAATGTTTATCAGCAACTTCTGGCATATCAAATGGCAAAATTATTAAGTCGTGATATTGATAAGCCACGCAATTTAGCTAAATCAGTAACAGTCGAATAATTAGCAGTGATTGCGATTATAGGTATAATAGTTACTTTGAGCGGAGCCTTCACCGCTGGCTGATGTAAAACTGGGGAGAAGATTATTCTGACAACTTAATTCAACAGCAATATTAATAGAATCTCCATCACTAGTGATTTTTATCATACCATTATTGTCATTACGATAAATATTTATATGAGAATTATTTAAGCGTGTTAATGTAGCTTGAGCTGGATGTCCATAAGAGTTAGGAATACCTGATTGTATAATAGCTGAATTTGGAGTGACTAAATTTAGAAAATTGGCGCTAGTTGAGGAAGTCGAGCCATGATGACCAACTTTTAATATATCAGCATCAAGGAAAGCTGGAAAGTTATCGATTAATCGAGTTTCACAACTACTTTCACAATCGCCAGTAAAAAGTACTGACTGATTGCGATATACTAGCTTGGTGATTAAAGACATATTATTTCGATCACTGCTACTAATAAGCATTGGACCAAGAAGGTTAAAAGAGAAATACTCATTACTTGAGAGGACAATTTCACTTGTAGCTACAGTTGTTAATTGATTACGACAATCAGCTTTTTCGGCACAAACTTCATTTATTTTACCGTCTACTAAATTATAAATAGCTGTCTCAGCTCCACGTGGACCAAAATATATTTTACCAAAATCGATTCCGCCATTGACAATAACCGGGAATCCACCAATATGATCTGAGTCATTATGTGTCAATATTCCAAAATCGATATAGTTTATACCTTTCTCCTGTAAATAAGCTAAAATCATTGTTCCGGCAGAACTGCCAGATGTTGTTCCATTACCACTATCTATTAATATTAGCTCACCACTTGGAAGAGTAATAAGTGAACTATCTCCTTGTCCGACATTGAAAAATATTACTTCAAATTCAGGAAAATTAATATCGCCAGAAGATGAATTAATAGTGCTAGAAACAGTAGAACTATTACTAGCAGAAGATTTGCAGGAAGAAATTAATGTGACAATTAGCATTAATGATATAATTTTTTTCATATTTATATTATAACTCTTTCAAGAAAAAAAATCATATCAATTTTTTTTATAAATATTTCAATTGTTTTTATTGCAACTAATTTGTGGAGTGAGTATAATCTATTTCATGGAAAGAAAAATTATAGTTAAAACAAATCAGTTATCCAAAAGATATGGAAACTATTTAGCTGCTAATCAAGTAAACATGAATATATATGAAGGAGATATTTATGGCTTTGTCGGTGAAAATGGTGCTGGTAAAACAACGATTATTCGTTTAATTTCGGGATTGATATATCCAACGAGTGGGAGCTTTCAATTATTAGATCAAGAAGGAAGAAAGCCTCTGGTTAATTTAGAAAAGGGCACGATGTCTGCCATTGTCGAGACACCATCTTTAGCACTAAATTTAACGGCAGAGAATAACCTTATCGCTCAATGCTTACTTTTAGGAATTGATAAAAGTCATGTCGATGAAATTTTAGAAAAAGTTGGTCTTGAAAAAGAACGTATTAAAAATAAGAAAGTAAAAAACTTCTCTTTAGGTATGCGACAAAGACTGGCGATGGGAATATCGCTTCTTGGAAATCCAAAATTTATTATTCTCGATGAGCCAATGAATGGTCTTGACCCACACGGAATTGTTGAGATGCGAGATTTAATCCATTCACTTAATAAAAATGAAGGCATTACCTTCCTTATCTCAAGCCACAATCTTCTAGAACTTGCAAAAGTTGCCACAGTTTATGGTTTTATTAGTCGTGGTAAACTAATCGAAGAGATTACAATCAAAGAGCTCGATGAAAAATGTCGTTCGCATATTGCTATAGAAGTTAGCGGAAAAGGCGATATTAAAGATGCCCTAAAAGAATTAGCAATCAATGATTATCAACTAGAAAAAGATATGATAAAAATATATCACCCAATTTCGATTACAAAACTAGTGAAAGTTTTTGATGAACATGGTTTTGAAGTGATTAATCTTTATAAAAATAATGCTAATATTGAAAACTACTATTTAGATTTGATCGGAGGAAAAATCAATGCTTAAGATATTAAAAAACGACTTGTTTCGTTTAAGAAAGGATTTTACTCCTCGTCTACTTTTAATCATCCTTGTAGCAATGACATTAATTTTTACAGGGGTCATGGCGACACTTCCAAAAGAATATATTACATCCACTCAAGAAAGTATTATTGCTGGTTGTTTTTCCACACTAAATAATAGTGGATTAATTATCGTTATTATTATTCCAATCTTTGTGGGTCGTGAATTTTCGAATCTAACTATCCGCAATAAAATTATTAGTGGACAACCACGTTATCAAGTTTATCTATCAATGCTAATTACTACTCTAATTTATGGTTTAATTATTACTATTGTTAATGTCCTTTTATCCCTCGGCTTCAGCTCTTTAGTAATGAGACTACCTTCCTTAGATTCAACAGTAATAAAAAATATGCTCGTCACTTTCGCTTGTGGTACTTTACTATTTTCTATCTATTTCGTGTTTATTGTTACTGCAATCTTTATTTTTAGAAATACTGGTGCGGGGATTGGTTTAACTATTGGTATTGCAGTGGCCTTCAATATTATTGCAGCGACTGCTAATCTAGTCGAAATCGACATAATAAGAAATCTGATGAAAATCGTTCCTGATTATCAACTTAGTAGAATTATCGAGCCAACTGGTAGAGATATTTTGAATATGATACTAGTGTGGTTAGGATTTGTCGGTGTCGCTTCGGCTGCTGGACTTGTTCTATTCGATAAAGGCGATATAAAGTAATTATTAAATATCTAAATATTTTCTGATTTCCCAATCGCTAACATCGAGAAAATGAGCACGTATTTCTTTTTCTTTTAACAAAATATATTTATGAAATATCGTTTCTCCTAAAGCTCCCTTTATAAAATCGGAGCTTTTGGCGATTTGTAACGCTTTTTCAAGATTATTTGGTAATGGCAAGATTTGATATTCTTTCATTTTATCAATGGATAGTTGGAAGATATCTTCAGTAATGTCTTTATAAGTATCAAGTTGCCTTTTTATACCATCTAAACCTGCCTCTAGTATCACAGCAATTGCTAGATAAGGATTAGCTGCTGGATCTACCATCCGCAGTTCAGCGCGGGCATTATTTTCCATTACGGCTGGTATTCTTATTAATGCTGAGCGATTATGTTTAGAGTAAGCGATATAGCATGGAGCTTCAAATCCGGAGAAAAGACGTTTATAAGAATTAATGCTAGGATTGGTAACTGCGGCTATTTCTCGAGCATGGAAGAGAATACCATTAATAAATTGCTTCGCTAGTGATGATAGCTCGCCACCTTGGTAAAAAAGATTATTTCCTTGATTATCAGATATTGACATGTTGACATGCATGCCGCTGCCAGCAATACCTTCTTTAAACTTTGGCATAAAGGTAGCTATGTAATTATGGCGGTGGGCGACATTTTTAACAAAAAGCTTAAGCAATTGAAGATTATCACAGGCCTTCAAAGCATCAGCGAAGCGAAAGGTTATTTCATGTTGTCCGGGTCCTACTTCATGATGAGAGGCCTCTACATCAAAGCCGGATTTTATCAGCTCAAGAGCAATTTCTCGACGCAGATTGACACCAGCATCGAGGGGAGCTAAATCAAAATAGCTGCCATTATCGGATAATTCTCCCTTTTTATCAAGAACATAAAATTCCGGTTCAAAGCCGATATTGAAACTTTTGAAGCCATAACTGGATAATTGTTCTAAACGTGAAATCAGCAATGTTCTCGGATCGCCTAGAAATGTTTCACCTTTAAAAGTTAAAACATTGCAAATAAATCCCCCCATCTTGCCAAATTCATTTTTTTCATAATGATAAATTTTAAATGTATCAATATCTGGTTCTAAAATCATATCACTTTCAACGATTCTTAAAAATCCTTCAATTGAAGAGCCATCACAGCGAATCTTATTATTTAAAATTTCATCAATGTGAGAGCTTGGTACTTCGACATTTTTGACTTTCCCATTAAGATCAGTAAATAGCAAGCGGATAAAAACAATATTCTCGTCAGCTATTATTTTTCTAATTTTTTCTTTTTTTTCCATATAACAAATATATGAATAATACAATATTTCAAGTACTTATTTATTCATATTTTTGTCTATTTTGCTCAGCTACCATAATAAGTGATATATAAAATATTGGAATTTGAGCATAACAAAAACAGCTTTTAGAAATTTTGTTTTTTTTAAAAGCCTGTTCTCTAATTAATTAATAATTCTTGAATTTTTTCAGAACTCATACCCAAGTTTCGAATCTGCTTGAGCAATCTTCTCGCTTTTTGTTCCGGATCAATTTTGCTGTAATAATCACACCCTAAATTAATATAATCTTTCCCCGATAGAATGTGGTAAATTGCTAAGACAAGTGAATGAGCGACTGCAACAACAGCTTTCTTATAGCCAATCCGACCTCTCAGCTTCAAGTATTGAGCTTTAAAGAAAGTAGGTTGCGAAATAACAACTGGCATAATAGCAATTAATTTAGTCTTAAGAAAGTTATTTCCTTTGCCTATTCGACCACTAAGTCGCTTGCCACCCGATTCATTATTACCAGGAGATAAACCAACCCAGCTAGCGAGATGGTGCGCCGATGGAAATTTATCAACATTGTCCCCAATTTCCGCAAGAATTACTTCAGCAGTTTTTGTTCCGATTCCATTTATTTCACAAAGTTTGTTTTTTTTTCACTTTGTTTCTCTGATAAAAACTCATTAATTTGAGCAGAGAGAACCGCAATTTCTAAATCGCAATTATCAATAGTGCGCAAAATGCCACGAATCAGAACGACTTGTTGCGTAGTGATTTTGCCCCTTAAGGCATCAGCTAAATCCTCACGTGATGCTTTCAAACGAGTGCTGATTAGTTGATTAATAATCTCGGCAGACGGGAAAGAACGATTTTCGAGAATATAATCAAGGAGTTTACGACTGGAAGTACCAGTAATATTAGAAACAAAAGAAGAAAGTTTAATCCCAGATTCATCTAATGCTTTTTGCAAGCGATTAACATAAGTGGCGCGATCTTTAATAAAGTTATCCCGACCACGAGTTAATTGACGCAAAATTCTTTGTTCACGAGAAGGAACAAAACTGCCTTTAAGAAGACCAAACTGCAATCTTTCAGCAATATACAAGGCATCTAATTTATCAGTCTTATGACGAGATAAAGCCTTGAGGTGCTGAGCATTGACAACAACGAACGAGATGCCATGATTTTCAAAAGTATTGGCAATAGTTTTCCAATAATCAGCAGTGCTTTCCATCGCGACCATCTGGCAGTCTTCCAAAAGCAGCCATTCAGCTAGTTCTTGAAGAGAAGAGTAAGTAGATTGAAATTCTCTAATAATCGGTTTCTGATCAGGGAGAATCAGGCAAGCGACAATAAGATTTTTATGAACATCTAAACCGCAACACTTCGAGTAAATTTTTTCCATAAATAACCTCCTAAAAACATTTACAAGAGCAACCTAATTTCCTGTAGTAGATCAAGCTACCATGCGTTCTAGACCAAAATAGATCCGAGACAAAAAGCGGTACGAGAAGGAAATTAGAGAACAGGCTTCCACGCGGACTCATAAGTTCCAAGCAGTATAAACGTCCTCTTGTTGCAAGAAAATTATATCACTTATTATCCATTGTGGTGCTAATTCATTAGCATTCCGGCTTCCACTTCTTTCCCCGGTAGAATTACTCGCCCATTCCCCTAAGGTTTCGATATCCGCTGGCAATTGGACATTGGCGCCAAAGTTCGGTCGATAAATGATATATGTATCTCGGTCATCGGAATTCCATGATGAATCGCGAGCATAGTCAGTTCTCCAAGTCGATGTGATTTCGTTTTCAGGGATTCCACCGTGAATTTGAAAGAGAAGAGGAGTCGTTGGATTTGCTGTATTAACCAGATGATATGAAGTTGATTCTATTTTTGAAACTACTCCTGAGTTGGAAAGAGTGAGAAGATTATTGTCAAAATTGACATGGTTATACCAGATCCAATGTTGATCAAGATTTTTTATTTGATCTGAGATGACTTTATTTCCATCGGATAGTCGATATAAGTTAAGACCAGTAGAATATTGATTTACAAATGCCGCCTTGGTTGGATCAGCATTTGTATAATTTTGTCCCCAATGATAGGCACTTGGTCGGGAGACAGAAGGTTGACAAATAAGATATCCGATTGCCCGTAGCGCCAGCGATTTGTGAAGAGTTGGCGAAGAAAGTGTTGATCGGATGAATAGCGACCAGAGCCAGAAAGAATGGCGAAAATGATCTCTGCGGATCGAAAAGTGAAGAGCGGGTTGTGGCTACTGAAGAGTATCTGGAGCCACTTGGATTATAATTTCGATAATCAGAGGTAATACCTGTTTCCCAATAATTGGAGGTGTTTGAACCATCATGGAGAATGATTGATTTGGAAGTTTGATCTAAAAACATCTCTGGTCTGCACCTGCCCCCCCAGCACAAAAAACCCAATAAATATATATACTTTTTCTTTCAAATCATAAGCTTCTTAATACTTCATCTTTTATCTATTTTTTTACCCTTCATCCTCAGCTTCCACTTCTTCCGCCCGTCGCATTACTATACCATTCTCCCATGGTCTCAATATTCTCTGGTATTTGTTTGTTTGACCCAAAGTCCGGCCGATACCAAATATAAGTATCACGGTTATCTGCTTGCCAGTGCGCATCTCTCGCGTAATCAGTTCTCCAGGTAGAAGTAGTATCAGCTGGCATTCCGCCGTGAGTTTGAAAGAGCAGTGGATTTGATGGAGTATTGGAGTTGTCTTGAACATTAGTTGCTGCCTCAATTTTTGATATCATTCCTGATGAGGAAAGTGTGAGAAGATTGCTGTCGAGTGTATTTTCATTATAGAATAGCCACTGTAGATTATCGCTCATCATCTGATCCATCGCGATTTTGTTGCCATCTGAAAAGCGATAGAATGAAAGACCGTAGGCGATTTGATTAGCAAATGAAGCTTTGGTTGGGTCCATATAGTTATGCTGTTGCCCAAAGTAATAAGTATTTGGTCGTGATGCTAATGGAGCAAGATAAGAAATGCGATTGGCGGTGGCATTAGCGACTTGGGCAGAGTTGGCGAGCCAGTGACTACGAGAAGAGTAATTGCTTGGACCATATAAATTGGCAAAGCTTCTTTGAGGATTAATAACCGATGCGCGAGTAATTGCCACTGAAGCATACTTCGAATTTGCTGGGTTATAGGAACGATAGTCATTGGAAATGCCAGTAGACCAGTTGCTGGCAGTGCTGGAACTGTCCATCAAACGTGCCTGAGTGACCGCAATTTGTTCAAAAATATCTTTGTAATACACCTGCCCCCCCCCAGCACAAAAATGCCCATAAAAAAATGCATTTTCTTTCTCAATTCATAAGCTTCTTAATACTTCATCTTTTATCTTTTTTTACCCTTCATTCTCAGCTTCCACTCCTTCCTCCGTCGCATTACTATTCCATTCGCCTAAGGTTTCAATATCTATGGGCATATAGTTATTGGTTCCAAAGTTTGGTCGATAAATAACATATGTTTCTCTATCAGCAGAGTTCCATTGTGCATCGCGTGCATAATCGGTTCTCATGCTGCCGCCTCCATCCGATCCCATTCCTCCGTGAGTCTGAAATAATATCGGAGTTACTTGATTAGCGGTGCTGTCTTGGTAATCTGCTGTTTGTTCAATTTTAGATACACTACCGACATTTGAAACAGTTAAAAGATTATTGTCAAGGTTTGAATAATTATACCACAACCAATGACGATCAATATTTTTAAGTTGATCTAAAACGATTTTGCTTCCATCAGAAAAACGATAGAAATTAAGTCCATTTGTATATTGATTGGCAAAAACGGCTTTGGTTGGATCAGCGTAAGCGTGTGGTTGTCCGAAGTGATAGACATTCGGACGAGAAGCGGAAGAGGTAAGATAGGTAATACGATTGCCGCCATCTGTGAGCGCAGAAGAATTGGCATACGAATGATAATTAGTAGAATAACGACCAGCGCCTGTAATATTGGCGAAAGATTTCTGTGGGTCAACGACCGAGGAGCGAGTAGTTGCGACCGAGGCATATTTGGAACTTGCTGGGTCGTATGTGCGGTAATTGGATGCCATACCTGTCACCCAATTTCCGGCGGTATTATTGCCATCTTGACGATTGGATTGGGAAGGAGAGATTTGATGGTACAAATCCCTATGCGCCACCTGCCCCCCCCCAGCACAAAAAACCCAATAAATATATATACTTTTTCTTTCAAATCATAAGCTTCTTAATACTTCATCTTTTATCTATTTTTTTACCCTTCATCCTCAGCTACCATAATAAGTGATATATAAAATATTGGAATTTGAGCATAACAAAAACAGCTTTTAGAAATTTTGTTTTTTTTAAAAGCCTGTTCTCTAATTAATTAATAATTCTTGAATTTTTTCAGAACTCATACCCAAGTTTCGAATCTGCTTGAGCAATCTTCTCGCTTTTTGTTCCGGATCAATTTTGCTGTAATAATCACACCCTAAATTAATATAATCTTTCCCCGATAGAATGTGGTAAATTGCTAAGACAAGTGAATGAGCGACTGCAACAACAGCTTTCTTATAGCCAATCCGACCTCTCAGCTTCAAGTATTGAGCTTTAAAGAAAGTAGGTTGCGAAATAACAACTGGCATAATAGCAATTAATTTAGTCTTAAGAAAGTTATTTCCTTTGCCTATTCGACCACTAAGTCGCTTGCCACCCGATTCATTATTACCAGGAGATAAACCAACCCAGCTAGCGAGATGGTGCGCCGATGGAAATTTATCAACATTGTCCCCAATTTCCGCAAGAATTACTTCAGCAGTTTTTGTTCCGATTCCATTTATTTCACAAAGTTTGTTTTTTTTTCACTTTGTTTCTCTGATAAAAACTCATTAATTTGAGCAGAGAGAACCGCAATTTCTAAATCGCAATTATCAATAGTGCGCAAAATGCCACGAATCAGAACGACTTGTTGCGTAGTGATTTTGCCCCTTAAGGCATCAGCTAAATCCTCACGTGATGCTTTCAAACGAGTGCTGATTAGTTGATTAATAATCTCGGCAGACGGGAAAGAACGATTTTCGAGAATATAATCAAGGAGTTTACGACTGGAAGTACCAGTAATATTAGAAACAAAAGAAGAAAGTTTAATCCCAGATTCATCTAATGCTTTTTGCAAGCGATTAACATAAGTGGCGCGATCTTTAATAAAGTTATCCCGACCACGAGTTAATTGACGCAAAATTCTTTGTTCACGAGAAGGAACAAAACTGCCTTTAAGAAGACCAAACTGCAATCTTTCAGCAATATACAAGGCATCTAATTTATCAGTCTTATGACGAGATAAAGCCTTGAGGTGCTGAGCATTGACAACAACGAACGAGATGCCATGATTTTCAAAAGTATTGGCAATAGTTTTCCAATAATCAGCAGTGCTTTCCATCGCGACCATCTGGCAGTCTTCCAAAAGCAGCCATTCAGCTAGTTCTTGAAGAGAAGAGTAAGTAGATTGAAATTCTCTAATAATCGGTTTCTGATCAGGGAGAATCAGGCAAGCGACAATAAGATTTTTATGAACATCTAAACCGCAACACTTCGAGTAAATTTTTTCCATAAATAACCTCCTAAAAACATTTACAAGAGCAACCTAATTTCCTGTAGTAGATCAAGCTACCATGCGTTCTAGACCAAAATAGATCCGAGACAAAAAGCGGTACGAGAAGGAAATTAGAGAACAGGCTTCCACGCGGACTCATAAGTTCCAAGCAGTATAAACGTCCTCTTGTTGCAAGAAAATTATATCACTTATTATCCATTGTGGTGCTAATTCATTAGCATTCCGGCTTCCACTTCTTTGCCCGATATAACTGCTATGCCATTCCCCCATGGTTTCCACGTTCTCAGGTATTTGTACGTTTCCACCAAAATTCGGTCGATAGATAATGTATGTTTCTCGATTATCTGATTGCCATTGAGCATCACGAGAGTAGTCGTTTTTCATAGTAGCTGTATCATTTGGTCCTATTCCCCCATAAGTTTGGAAGAGGAGCGGAGTAGTTGGATTAGTGGTATTATCTTGATAACCAGTTGTCGCTTCAATCTTGGATACTGCTCCAACATTGGAAAGGGTGAGAAGATTATTATCAATGAGATTGTGATTGTACCAAACCCAATGAAAGTTTGGATTAGCATATTGATCAAGAACAACTTTGTTCCCATCGGAGAGACGATAGAAGTTAAGTCCCTGAACAAATTGATTATTGAAGATTGCCTTGGTAGGATCTGTATATTCACGGGCTTGTCCCCAGTAGTAATTGTTTGGTCGAGAAGCAGATGGTGCCAAGTAGGAGATGCGATTGGCGCTGGCATTTGTAGTTTGCGTAGAGTTTGAATACCAACTATAATTAGAACCATATCTCCCGGCGCCAGAGAGGTTAGAGAAGGATTTTTGCGGGTCTATTGAGTTAGCACGGGTGGTCGCCACATTGGCAAATTTAGAATTAGCAGGGTTATAGGAACGGTAATCTGAAGTGATGCCAGTAATGGAGTTGTTTGCGGAACTTGTACCGTCCATAAGGGTGGTTTGAGTGGTGGTTAGTTGGATGTTAATATCACGGTCCCACACCTGCCCCCCCCCAGCACAAAAAACCCCACAAAATTATGGTTTTTCTTTCAAATCATAAGCTTCTTAATACTTCATTTTTTATCTATTTTTTTACCCTTCATCCTCAGCTTCCACTTCTTCCCCCAGTGCTATTACTTTCCCATTCTCCCATAAGTTCAACATCAGTTGGTAGCTGTTTATTGGAACCAAAATTTGGTCGATAAATAATATAAGTGTCTCGATCATCAATCTGCCAGTAAGAATCGCGGACATAATCAGTGACCATAGCGCCACCAGCATTTGCCCCGATTCCGCCATGAGTTTGGAATAGGAAAGGAGATAAGGGAGTTGTGGTATTGTCTTGATAGCTTGTGGTTAACTCTACCTTGGAAATAACACCTGTATTTGATAAGGTTAGAAGATTATTATCTAAATTAATGTGATTATAATAAACCCAGTGACGACTATCAATGGTTAAATTGTCCAGCACTATTTTATTACCATCGGAAAAACGATTTATTGATAAACCATCAGTAAATTGATTATTGAAAACAGCTTTAGTCGGTTCTGAGTATTCCCAACGTTGTCCCCAAAAATAATTATTAGGGCGAGAAGCGGAGGGAGCAAGGTAAGAAATGCGATTAGCGCTGTTGGATGCAGTTTGCGCAGAATTGGCAAACGCATGGTAGTATGAGCTGTAGCGACCAGAACTATAGAGGTTAGCGAAAGAACGCTGAGGAGCGACGGATCCAGCTCGAGTGGTGGCGACTGCGGAGTATTTTGAGTTTGATGGATTGTAATTTCTGAAATCGGAACTAACCCCGGTGACCCAGTTATTAGCTGAGCTAGTGGAATTTTGAAGGTAGGCTTGTGAGGCGGAAGTTTGGTGGTAGACGTCGCGATAAAACACCTGCCCCCCAAAAAAAAAAAAAAAATCACAAAAATTATGGTTTTTCTTTCAAATCATAAGCTTCTTAATACTATTTCTTTTTATCTATTTTTACCTGCTTCCACTTCTTTCTCCGTTCCGATTACTACTCCATTCTCCTAGGATTTCAATATTTTCTGGTATTTGAGCTATGGTGCCAAAGCTTGGTCGATAGATAATATATGTTTCAGCATCGGCGGCTGTCCAAAAAGTATCTCGTCCATAATCCGTCCGCCAAGTCGTAGTGTCATTGACCGGCATTCCACCATGAGTTTGAAAGAGCAGAGGAGTGGCTGGGTTAGTGGTGTTGTCAAGATAACCTGTCGCTTGTTCAATTTTAGAAACTGCACCAGCATTCGAAACTGTCAGAAGATTGTTATCTAAGCCCATATCATTGTAGTAGAGGAAGTGAAGATTGTTATTTATAAGATTATCATAAACGATTTTGTAACCATCGGAGAGACGATAGAAAGAAATACCAGCAGTGGTTTGATTGGTAAAAGCGGCTTTGATTGGTTCGGAGTAATTATAATGTTGACCCCAATGGTAGGCGCTTGGCCGCGATGCTGATGATGCCAAGTAGGAGAGACGATTGGCGTTTGGACCAGTGGCTTGAGAAGAGTTAGCGAACCAGTGTTGATAGGCAGAACTGCGTCCGGTGCCAGATATATTTGAGAAGGACTTTTGGGGATCGACAACCGAAGATCTGGTGATAGCTACTGAGGAGTACTTTGAGTTCAAGGGATTATAGGATCGGTAATCAGAAGTGATTCCCGTGATAAAATTGCTGGCGGCGCTATCACCATCTTGACGGACAGCTTGTGAGGAAGATAATTGCTCGTATAAATCACGATATAACACCTGCCCCCCCCAGCACAAAAATAATCACAAAAATTATGGTTTTTCTTTCAATTCATAAGCTTCTTAATACTTCATCTTTTATCTATTTTTTTACCCTTCATCCTCAGCTTCCACTTCTTTCTCCGTCCAAATTACTAAGCCATTCACCTGTTAGTTCAATGTCAGTTGGAATACTGGTATTGGAGCCGAAGTTTGGTCGGTAAATTACATAGGATTCTCTATCGCCGGAATTCCAAGCAGAATCTCTTGGATAATCCGTTTGCCAAGTGGACGAACCGTCGGCTGGCATCCCGCCATGAGTTTGAAATAAAAGAGGAGTAGTCGGGTTAGTGATATTGTCCAGATAGGGTGCTGTGGTTTCGATTTTGGTAACTGCTCCTGCATTAGAGATGGTTAGCACGTTGCTATCCATATCACTACGATTGTAGCTGTTCCAATGATAGCCACTATTTATAAATTGATCAGTAATAACTTTGTTTCCATCGGAGAGACGATAAAAATAAAGACCATCGATTAACTGGTTAGAAAAAACGTCTTTTATCGGATCGCTATATTGATAAGGTTGTCCCCAGTAGTAGGCTTTCGGACGAGAAGCCGATGGAGTCAAATAAGAGATTCTATTGGCATTAGGATTAGTAATTTGTGAAGAGTTGGCTGACCAGTGAGCATAAGTACTATAACGACCGTTGCCCTTCAAATTAGCGAAGGATCGTTGAGGATCAAAACTGCCTGATCTGGTAGCCGCCACAGTGGCATATTTTGAACTTGATGGTGTGTAAGTACGGAAGTTTGATGATACTCCGGTGACCCAATTGTTAGCAGTATTTGTGCCATCAACAAGGAGTGCTTGCGTTGTGGTCCATTGGCGGTATGGATCACGTCCATTCACCTGCCCCCCCCCAGCACAAAAAACCCAATAAATATATATACTTTTTCTTTCAAATCATAAGCTTCTTAATACTATTTCTTTTTATTCTTTCTTCCACTTCTTTCTCCCGTCATATTACCCCACCATTCCCCCATTGTCTCAATACTATCGGGTAGCTGTTTATTAGAGCCAAAATTCGGATGATAAATGACATAAACCTCATTATCGGCTGCTACCCAGTTAGAGTCGCGAGCATAGTCCGTAACCATAATACTACTATCATTTGCTCCGATTCCCCCATGTGTTTGAAATAGCAGGGGAGTTGTTTGATTGCTTGTACTATCCTGATAATCTGTTGTTGATTCAATCTTTGAAACGCCACCGACGGTGGAAATAGTTAGCAAATTAGTATCAAGGTTAACATGATTATAGTGGAGCAAATGTTGATCGGAATTTTTGAATTGATCCATAACAACTTTATTGCCATCCGAGAAGCGGTAGAAGTTGAGACCGTTGGTGGCTTGGTTGGCAAATGCTGCTTGAGAGGGATTATTATAGATATGATTTTGTCCCCAGTAGTAGGTCGAAGGTCGAGAGGCCGAAGGAGACAGGTATGAGATTCGATTAGCCGTGGCGGAAAGAGATGATGAATTGGCATAAGAATGCTCACGGGAAGAGTAGCGCCCAGTTCCAGAGATATTGGAGAATGATTTTTGTGGATTGAAGGCAGAGGAACGTGTGATCGCGACAGTGGCATACTTAGAGTTCCCAGGGATGTATGAACGATAATCGCTGGACACGCCAGTGACGAAGTTATTAGCAGTGTTATTGGCATCTTGGCGAAGAGCTTGACTTGTTGAAACTTGTCGGTAAACATCTCTGGTCTGCACCTGCCCCCCCCAACAAAAAAACAACCATAAAAATACATTTATCTAATTAAGGTTGTCTTTAAAAATAATGGTTGATTTTACTTGACTTTGTCTCAATTCATAAGCTTCTTAATACTTATCTATTTTTTCTTCTTACTTCCACTTCTTCCGCCCGTCCCATTACTCGCCCATTCTCCCTCGAGTTCAATATTTGCAGGAATATTTACATTCGACCCAAAATTCGGTCGATACCAAATGTAGGTATCTCTATCGCCTGAGTTCATATGTGCATCTCGGGCATAATCAGTGTGCCAAGTTGCTTGATTATTTTCTGGTATCCCTCCATGAGTTTGAAAAAAGAGAGGAGTACTAGAATTATCTGATCTGTCTTGATAGTTTGCAGTTGACTCAATCTTGGATACTGCACCTGCACTAGTGAAGGCTAAAAGATTATTATCCAAGTTACCATCATTGTAGAAAAGCCATTGAACATCTACATTTTTAAAATTATCAAGAACAACATTATTACCATTGGAAAGGCGATAGAAATTTTGCCCCCAAGTAGATTGGTTTGCAAAGATGGCTTTGGTTGGATCGGTATATTGGAAATTTTGTGACCAGTAATAAGCATTAGGACGAGAGATAGTTGGAGTAAGGTAGGAGATACGATCGGCACTAGCAGAAGTGAGTTGGGAAGAGTTGGAATATTGATGATGATAGGAAGCGTAGCGACCCGAACCTGAGAAATTAGAGAAAGACTTCTGTGGGTCAACCGAACTGGCGCGAGTAGTCGCCACATTGGCGAATTTCGAGTTAGCGGGATTGTAAGAACGATAATCATTTGTGATACCTGTTGCCCAGTTACCAGCAGTGCTAGTACCATCTTGGAGGAGAGTTTGGGAGGGTAAAGTTTGAGCGAAAACATCTCGGTCATACACCTGCCCCCCCCGCAAAAAAAACAACCATAAAAATACATTTATCTAATTAAGGTTGTCTTAAAAAATAATGGTTGATTTTATTCGACTTTGTCTCATTTACTAAGCTTCTTAATACTTCATCTTTTATCTATTTTTTTTACCCTTCATCCTCAGCTTCCACTTCTTTCTCCCGTCATGTTACTAGCCCATTCACCCATTGTCTCAATATTTGTTGGCAATTGAACATTGGAACCAAAATTTGGTCGGTAGATGATATAAGTATCTCTATCATTAGTTGTCATAAATGAGTCGCGAGGATAGTCGGTGCGCCAAGTAGTTGTGCCGTCTGCTGGTATTCCACCATGAGTTTGAAATAGTAGTGGAGTATTAGGTGTATTCGTATTGTCTTGAAGATCAGTCACGGATTCAATCTTGGAAACGACTCCCGCATTAGATATAGTGAGGGTATTATTGTCTAAGTTGACATGATTATAATGAAACCAATGATTATTAGTATTTATGAATTGATCCATGACAACTTTGTTACCATCTGAGAAACGATAGAATGATAGACCAATGGTATTTTGATTAGTAAATGTGGCTTTTGCAGGATTCAAATAGCGAAAATCTTGTTCCCAGTAGTAGTTAGTTGGTCGCGAGCCAGAAGGCGTCAAATAAGAGATTCGATTGGCGTTAGCGGTGGAAACTTGAGAAGAGTTAGCATACCAGTAAAATTGCGTTGAGTAACGACCAAGACCAGTGAAATTTGCGAACGATTTTTGTGGATCGACGACCGAGGCTCTGGTGGTGGCAACCGAAGCGTACTTGGAGTTAGTGGGGTTATAATTTCTAAAGTCTGATGATACACCGGTAATGAAGTTATTAGAGGTGTTATCGCCATCTTGACGCGAGGCCTGAGTGGGGGAAATTTGAAAGTTTAGATCCCTGAGAGCCACCTGCCCCCCCAAAAAAAAATAATCACAAAAATTATGGTTTTTCTTTCAAATCATAAGCTTCTTAATACTATTTCTTTTTATTCTTTTTCCATTCCTTTTCAGCTTCCACTTCTTCCTCCGGTCATATTACTTTGCCATCCACTTTCGATTTCAATATCAGCGGAGATATTAGTATTAGATCCAAAGTTTGGATGATAATATATATAAGTTTCTCTGTCAACATTTGTCCAAAATGAGTCACGAGCATAGTCGGTAGCCATAGCGCCGCCGTTATTTGATCCTATTCCTCCATGCGTTTGGAAGAGCAGGGGAGTTGTAGGAGTTGTGGTATTATCCTGCCACATTGTTGACGATTCAATTTTGGATACTGCTCCGGCATTGGAGAGAGTGAGTAAGTTATTATCTAGGGTGGCGGCGTTATAAAAAAGCCAGTGCTGATTATCATTTAATAATTGATCTACAATGACATTATTACCATCGGACAGTCGATAGAAAGCGAGACCCTGCACTTGCTGATTAGAAAAAAGTGCCTTGGTTGGATTGGTATAATTATAATGTTGTACCCAATAATAGTTATTCGGTCGCGAGCCGGCTGGCGCTAGATAGGAAATACGATTGCCGCCATCTGCGAGCGCAGAGGAATTAGCAAACCAGTTAGCGTAGGAAGAGTAGCGACCAGATTCAAAGATGTTAGAAAAAGATTTTTGTGGGTTAAAAGTACTTGAGCGGATTGCCGCGACATCCTTATATTTGGAGTTACTAGGGATATAGGAACGGAAGTCGCTAGTGATACCAGTTTGCCAATTATTAGTGGTACTTGTGTTGTTCATTAAATGTGCTTGGGAAGTTGATAATTGATAAAAAACATCATGGTGCATCACCTGCCCCCCCCAACACAGAAGCTGCTGAAAAAGGTCTGGTATTTGCTACTTTTCTAAGCTTCTTCTTCATACTTTATTTTCTTTTCTTTTTATGCTATAATTTTTGTATGTAAAAATTTTATTACTATGTAATAAAATTATATTATCACTTTTTAAGGGGGAGTACTTATGTACCAAAATGAGCCGAAAATTGATTCGAAGAATATTTATGCTTCTCTCTACGACAAACTTATTAAGGAGAACTCTCCCTATCGTCGTTTTAAAGAATTAATCGATTTTTCTTTTATCTATGATTTAGTCATACCTACCTACACTCTAGATAATGGTCGTCCTGGTCATAATCCCGTTTTCATGTTTAAACTTCTTCTTCTTAAGATTTTAGAGGAACTTTCTGATCGGGATGTTATCAAGAAAGCTGGTACAGACTTAGCTCTCAAGTTCTTCCTCGATTTAAATCCCGATGTTGATGTCGAAGAATTAATAGATCCTTCCTCTTTGACTTGTTTTCGTAAACTTCGCTTAAACCCCGATAATAACTCCGATATTGTCAACACTTTTATCGCCAAAAGTCTTATTGCTGCTAAGAAGTGTGGTATTCAATTGACATCCAATATTATTATTGATTCAACCCACACTTGCAGTCGTTTTAATAGTTATTTCGCTCCGACTTTTCTTGATAAAAAGGCTCAAGATATTCGCGAGTATCTTTACTCTATTAACAGCAAATATAAGGATTTATTACCAATCGTTCCCCAAAATAATGATTTAATGGATCATATCACTTATGGTTTCTTATTAATCAAATTTTGCAAAGAACATTCTTTTGATATTTCTACAGCCTTGCAGAGAAAACTGGACTTTTATGAAGAATTAATCACTGATAGCTATGAAGAACTGTTTATATCCAAAGATCATGACGCTAAACTCGGACATAAAAGCCGGGAGAAAAAGTTCTTTGGCTATAAAACCCATTTTACTATGGATGCTAATTCCCACTTAGTTACCGCCGCTGTTGTCTCACCAGGAAACGCTGCCGATTCTAATTATCTCATTCCTTTAATCGATCATAGTAAAACCAATGGAGCACCAGTAGATGCCCTCATCGGCGACGGCGCCTACTCCGCTCGCAAGCACATCGAATACTGCAGTCAACAAGAGATTAAGCTGGTATCAACACTAAACCCCTCAGTCTTTGCCCAAATAGAACGAAACGGCTTCGTCTATAACAAAGATATCAATGCTGTAGTCTGTCCATCAGGCAATTACTCATCGTGGTGCGAGAAGGAAACCAAGAAAGGAAAGAACGGCCAACACAAGAATTACCTCCGCTATGTCTTTAATAAAAAAACTTGTCAAAGTTGTCTTAATCACCAAACTTGTTTAAAAGAAAATGCCACAACATTAAAATCATACTGCATAAGAATAGATATCCCCAATCATATAGAACCCCATATTCAATACCAAGAAGCTGAGCACGCCAAATTATTAGCTAGAGAACGATATAAAATCGAACAGAAAAATGCTGAACTAAAGAATCGATACGGCTTGAAAGAAACAATATACAACAACTTAGATGGAATGCAAATTCAAGCGGCAGTAACGCTTTTGCTGTCAATATGAAAAGAATAATAAAATTAGAAAGTCAAGAATAGTAAAAACCACTCATTTTTTCTTAAAAAATAGCCTAAAAAAACGATATTTTTAATAATTCTATTTTGAAAATATAAAACTAGTAAGAAGAAGCTTAGAAAAGTAGCAAATACCAGACCTTTTTCAGCAGCTTCAACACAAAAATAATCACAAAAATTATGGTTTTTCTTTCAATTCATAAGCTTCTTAATACTTCATCTTTTTTCAGAAAAGGGAAGTAGTTTAAACAGAAAATTAGTTTTATTCTATACCTAATAGGCGAATGAGTTTTTTGAAGAAACCACGGGGATGCACTTTTTCTTTTAAAACATTTTCTTCTACTAATAAAGATTTTTCTAATTCACCAGCAAAATATTGAACAAAAGAATTAGTTATTTCTTGATCGAAGATGACGGCATTGGCTTCATAGTTATTATAGAAGCTGCGATATTGAAAATTAGCTGATCCATAAGTTGTGGCAACATTGTCGATAATTATCAGCTTAGTATGATTGAAGGTTGTGGAGAGATAAACTTCTACACCTATATCTAAGAGCGGTTTTATATAAGAGAAGGTTGAAGCATGAGATATTTTTGAATCTTTTTTCTCAGGTAGTATTATTCGAATTTTAACATTATTATTAATTGCCAATTTTAGGGCATCAATGATAGTTTTATTTAGCGAAAGAAATGGAGTGATTATATCAATACTTTTCTTAGCATTATTGATGAGAGTTAAAAACAGCATCATAATATAGTCTTTTTTATTACCAGGGTTAGAAGAGACAAGGGCTATTTTTCCTCCCTTTGCTACAGGCCTTCTGTCACCAATATTTTTATTGCAATCTTTGAAATCATCAATAATAGTATTCGCAACAACTTGAACGATATCTCCGGTTACCCTTAATGACGAATCTGTCCAATCATTTATTTTTCCTAGCGATAATTCCTTCTTATCAAAATTTGTCGAGCCAATATAGGCAACGTCATCGATGACAGCTAATTTTTTATGATAAAAATGATTGAAATAGCTTTGCATTCTTTTGTTTTTAGATTTATTAGCAATGATTATGGCGCCCTTTTTCTTTAATTTGCGAAATAGGAGCCAGCGTCCGCGGGAGCCATAGCTATCATAAATTATAGCGATGCGAACATTAGACTTTTGTTCGAGAGTTTTGATTAATCTACGACCAACCGAATCTTTTTTTATTCCATAATAACTGAGATAAATTAATTTTTCTGCCTTGCTTATATCTTCTATAATTGAATCATAGAATTTAGCTACATCGAGTATTTCATGGGAAGAGCAATCTGCAATTACAGAATTTAGACCATCTAGACAGATAGCGATATTATCGTGAAGACAATTAGAAAAGTTCTTAATATTTAAAAGTGTTTCTTTTTTTTCAGGTGGACTTTTTCGATAAAGAAGACGATTATCTAAGAAAAAGAGTAGAAAAAGATAGCCGAAAAGAGGAAGTATGATCATTAAAATAATCAAAAATGGCGCTCTTTTTAATTTATCAATTTCGTAAATTGAAATAAAGATAGTAAATAAAAGATTGATAGCAAATATTAAGATAATTAAAAAGTATGGATTCATATTGACCTCTTTTTTATTATTACCGCTATTTGATTTCTTAAAAGCGAAGAAGATTTATATTTAAAAAAATAAAAAATTGTAAAAAAACTCTTTACAAATAATACTAGCCAAGATATAATAGTGGTGCCAAGTGGTAAAAAGTGGTAGAAAGTGGGGGCTTAGCAGTGTTCATCGGTCAGTTTTCTCATCAACTCGATGAAAAGAATCGAATTATAGTTCCGGCTAAGTTCCGTGATATTTTAAATGATCAAGCAATCATTGCCATCGGTTACGATGGATGCCTAACCATTTATCATCAAGATGACTATTATCAAACTTTGATGAAATTGCGTGATAAAGAAGCGAAAGCGGAGATAAGAATGTTGTCTTCCTTTGCTGATCAATGTCGCTTTGACAAATCAGGTCGCACTATTATACCAGCTTTTCTTCTAAAAAACTTAGCGGATTTAGAGAAAGGTCGGGAATTAATAATCACTGGCGCTGCAGACCATATTGAAATATGGACTAGACATCGCTGGGATGAGTATTGTCTTAAGGCAAAATCCCTTCTAGAACAATGACCCACGTTCCCGTTTTACTAAATGAAGCTCTCGAAGCTCTGGCGATTAAAAAAGATGGTATCTATGTCGATGCGACATTCGGTCGTGGCGGCCATAGTTATCATATATTATCGAGGCTTAGCGGTGCTGGACACCTTTATAGCTTTGATACTGATTTAGATGCCGTAGAAACATCTAAAGAAAAAGCGTTTCAATCCCCCCAATTTACATTGATCCATTCCAATTTCGCTCATTTCAAGGAACAATTGAATAAACGCGGAATTGAAAAAATCGATGGCGCTTTATTCGACTTAGGTGTTTCTTCCCCTCAATTAGATACAGCAAGTCGCGGCTTTTCCTTCCATCTAGATGGTCGTCTAGATATGCGGATGGATCAAAGCCAAAATCTTAGCTGTTATGAAGTAGTTAATTCTTATAGTGAAAGAGAGTTAACTGAGATATTTCAAAAGTTTGGCGAAGAGAGGTACGCCAAAGGTATTGCTAAAGGAATAATCAATCAACGAAAGAAAAAATTCATTGAGACAACCCTTGAATTAGTTGATGTCATTCGCGACAGTGTACCAGCAGAATACAAAAGAACTTCTCATCCAGCAAGGAAAGTGTTCCAAGCTCTAAGAATTTATGTTAATAGCGAATTAACAAATGTCCAAATCGCTATCGAGCAGGCACTATCGATGCTAAATATTGGTGGTCGTTTAGCAGTTATATCTTTTCATTCCTTGGAAGATCGAATTGTTAAGCAGGCGTTTAGTAAAGCTGGCAAAGAACCAGTCTGGAATCGGAATATGCCAGTGCTAGAAGTAAGGGCCAATGTAAATTATCGAATAATCAGTAAGAAAGTGATTATTCCAAGTGAAGAGGAAATGAACAAAAATCCGCGCTCACAGAGTGCTAAAATGCGGATAATCGAAAGGATTAGGTGAAGATTATGAACAAGAAGTGGATGGTTAAAAGTGACAAGAAATATATAGATTATCTTGCCCAAAGATTACTCATTATTTCAGCAATTTTTTTAGCACTTTCTCTATTAGTATTTATCCCGCTTTCTCATTCATTAAAAACTCAAAATCAACGGAGTAAAAATACTATAGAATCATTGAAGCGTAATGAGGATATCGTCAACTATCAAATTGATTCATTGCTCTCTGAAGATAAAATATATCAGACATTAATTGATTTAAAGCTGATTGAACCTTAGAATTGATTGAATAACAAAAATTCCCGTCATTAGTACGGGATTTTTTATTTTTGCGACAAAGGTAATTAAAAAAGCATATTTTTCATAAAGTTATTTTAGGTGGAATATGCTCGGAGAAAAAATAAAATCAAGAATCTTTATTATACAAGTAGTATCGGCAGTTCTTCTTTCAACTGTCGCTATTAGACTAGGATATTTGCAGATAAGTGCTCATAATCAGTTGCTATCTTTAGCAAGTGAATTATGGCAGAGAAGCTTTCCTATCGAACCATCGCGGGGCATCATTCGCGATCGCAATGGTGAGCCGCTTGCTGTCAATATGCCAGTAATGTCAGTTGCTGTTATTCCATATCAAATAAAGAACAAGGAAGCTACTGCTAATCGCTTAGCGGATATTCTAGGGGCTAATCAAAAAACTATTTTGGAGAAAATATCAAAGCGGGAGTCAGTAGTTCGTTTGCAACCTGAAGGTAGAAAAATATCTGAGGCACAAGTAAATAAAATTGGTAGAGAAAAATTAGAAGGTGTTTATTTAATTCAAGATACCGAACGTTATTATCCATATCATCAGTTACTGGCACCAACTTTAGGATTTGTAGGAATCGATAATCAAGGCTTAGCGGGACTAGAGAATTACTACGAGCAATATTTGCGTGGTACTAGAGGGGCTCTTAGCTACTTCATGGATGCTAAGGGTGGATTATTTAAAAATTACAGTTCTAAATTAATAGCACCAATTGATGGAATGAGCATCGAATTAACAATTGATTTAAAAATTCAATCGATTATTGAAAGAGAAGCGGAAAATGCTTATTTAATGTATAATCCCGATTCTTTAATGATTCTTGCAATGCGTCCTAAGACTGGGGAAATTTTAGGTCTAACCAATCGTCCAACTTATAATCCGAATAACTATAGTGATTATCAGCAAGAAGTATATAATCGTAACCTACCTTTATGGAAAGCGATTGAACCGGGATCGACTTTTAAAGTATTCTCTTTTGCAGCAGCTTTGAATGAGAATAAAATCGATATGTATAATGATTATTATTATGATAAAGGTTATGAAATAGTTGGTGGGCAAACAATTAAATCTTGGAAAAAAGGAGGACATGGTCTGCAAACTTTCCTCGAAGTATTGCAAAACTCCTCTAACCCTGGTTTTGTGGAAATTGCTCGGCGATTAGGAAAAGATAATTTATATAATTATATTAAAAATTTCGGTTTCTCCACCAAAACAGGCGTCGATATTACAGGCGAGGCTGCAGGAATTATGTTTGGCTACGATAATTATAATGAATTAGAGCAGGCTACGTCCGCCTTTGGACAAGGTTTAACTACAACACCTCTACAAATGGTTACCGCACTTTCTTCGCTGATCAATGGTGGCAATTTGATGCAGCCATATATTGTAAAAAGTGTCTCTACAGCCAATAGCAAAGATGTTGTTTATCAAAAAGAGCCAGTCGTTGTGCGGAAAGTTATCAGTAATGAAGCATCGGAGAAAATGAAAGATGCTTTAGAGCACGTTGTTGCTCTTGGTAGTGGAACGAGAGCGTATATCGATGGATATCGCGTTGGTGGTAAGACAGGCACCGCACAAATAGCCGAAAATGGCGTTTATCTAGATGGCGAATATAATCTCAATTTTATGGGAGCTGCTCCAATTAATGATCCAGAGATAGTAGTTTATGTGAACCTAGAAAAGCCGAGAAATAATGTTCAATATGGGGGGACAGTAGCTGCACCAATTGCTAGAAATATATTACGTGACTCACTGGAACATTTGAAAGTAAAAAAGCAGGACTATCAATTAACAAGGAAATATACTTGGATGGATACAAAAACTCATTTAGTTCCTAATTATATCGGAATGGATGTTAAAGATGTGCGTTCACAATTATTTAAGTTCACTAAATTTGGAGAAGGAACCAAAGTAATAGATCAACTACCAAGAGTTGGAGAGAGAATTGAGGAAGGAGCACGATAGTGCTGATGCTAGGATAAATATGAAACTTAAAGAACTATTGAAAATTATTGATATTGATTCTACTGATGAGCGCGAAGTAACTGGTATAAGTGATGATAGTAGAACAATAGAAGCAGGAATGATTTTTACAGACCGAATCAAGTCGCAAGCGCATCAAGAAGAGGCCTTACGCAATGGGGCGATTTATATTCTTGATGCAAATAAGGTAGCCAACATTGAAGATTCTACTCGACGACTTTTTCAAGCATTTTATCCAATTGATGAAAAGATTAAAATTATCGGTATCACTGGTACTAATGGTAAGTCTACTACAGCATTGATTCTTTACCAATTATTAGAAAGATTGGGAGAAAAGGCGATGTGTGTCGGTACTCTTGGTGTCTACTATGATAATAAAACATTGCCAGTTTCTAATACAACTCCTGATTACCCTTGGCTCTATCACTTATTGAATATTTGTCGACAAGAAAAAATCAAATATTTCATTTTTGAAGTATCTAGCCATGCGCTAGCAAAGAAGCGTTTAGACAAGATAAAATTAGATTATGCCATCTACTTAAATATCGCTAGCGATCACCTTGATTACCATGGCAGCTGGGATAATTATTTAGCTGCTAAAAAAGAAATTATCAATTATCTTAAGCCAAGTGGTTTGGCACTAGTTAATGGGGATGACGAGCATTTTCAACATTTTATAGCGCCCAATACAATTTTCTATGGATTAAAGAATAGTTATCTGCCAGTAGAAAATATAACTTATTCTCTTAATACCACCAGCTTTTCTATAGGAGCGAAAAAATTTATATCGCCTCTAGCGGGGGAATATAACTTATATAATTTACTTCCTTCAATCATTTTAACAATTTCCTTTGGTTTTGATGTCGATCAAATAGTTGAGGCAATAAAAAAGATTAATCCGATTAAAGGACGTTTAGAACTCGTTTCGACTGAGCCACTAGTTTATATTGATTTTGCGCATACAGAAGGAGCCTTAAAAACAGTTTTATCTTTTATAAAAAAACATAGTGATAAAAAAGTATTAGCCTTATTCGGCTGTGGCGGTGATCGCGATAAAAGCAAGAGACCATTGATGGGAAAAATCGTCAGTGAAATAGTCGATCAAGTAATAATCACATCGGATAATCCTCGAAGTGAAGCACCACTGGAAATTATTTCTGATATAGTAGCAGGCATAAAGAAAAATAACTATCAAGTAATAGAAGAGCGACATCTAGCGATTTATGAGGCCATTCGCTCTTATCCGAATTATCTAATTATTCTTTTAGGCAAAGGTCATGAGAATAATCAGATTTTTAGTAATGGCAGTATCGAATTTGATGAAAGGAAAATCGTACATGAATCAATTAATTCCCTTTATAAAAATTCTCGCTAGCGCCTTACTTTCTTTTGTTTTAACTAAAATTATGGCAAAAGAAGTGATAAAATTTTTTGCTGAAAGAAAGAGCGGGCAACAGCAGAGAGAATATCTAGAAAATCACCGAAAGAAGAGTGGCACAGCCACTAATGGAGGAGTAAGTTTCGTTCTGCCCACTTTGATTGCTACGGCGGCATTTGCCCCAAAAGCCTTCTCAGAACCAGTTATAAGCTCTGTCATAATAGTTTTCATCAGCTTTTTCCTTATCGGACTTGCTGATGATTTATTGAAGTTATATCGGAAAAAGACATTTGGATTACCGGGTGCATTACGATTATTTTTAGAATTTCTAGTAGCTTTACTAGCGCTATATCTAGCTGGTTATTCACTGCCATCTCTATGGTACATTGAACTTCCAGTCAGTGGCATCGTCTTAACTTTTGGCATTCAATTTGTTATACTACTTTTATTTTTAATAGTAGGCATGGGAAATGCTAGCAACTTGACTGATGGACTTGATGGATTGGTCAGCGGTTTAATGATGATGGCATTTGCACCATTATTATTGGTGGCATTAAAGGAAGATTTCTCGTTAGCGATATTCATCTCCTCTTTAATTGGTGGTCTTCTCGGTTTCCTTAAATATAACTTTCATCCGGCAAAACTTTTCATGGGAGATTCAGGATCGCTAGCATTAGGTGGAGCATTAGCTATGACGGCGATAGTGCTGAAATTAGAAGTCGTGCTGATAATTGGTGCTGCCTTGATAATAGTAGAGGCATTATCGGTGATAATTCAGGTTGCTTCTTTCAAAACAACAAGAAAAAGAATATTTTTAATGGCACCACTGCATCATCATTTTGAAAAGAAAGGATGGCCAGAATGGAAAGTAATTATGGGCTATTGGCTTGTAGGTTTTCTTCTTTCTACTGTTGCCATTGTGGTTTCTAGCATATGAGAAAGGTCTTAATATTAGGTGGTGGTATGAGTGCTATCTCCAGCGCTCGGACTTTGGCAAAAGAAAGTATTGTCAATGTTATTTTGCGAAAAGAAGAATTCAATTCGCTGGCTATATTATTTAAAACTCTGGGAGCTTTTCCTCATCATCCAGAATGTCTATCGGCAAATAATATCCCAACATACGATCTAATCGTTCGAAGTCCTGGTATTCCAAACTTTGATCCTCTTCTGCAAATGATTTATAAGCATCAAGGAAAAGTGATATCCGAAATCGAATTAGGTTATTTACTAGCACCGATGGCAAATTATATCGCTATTACCGGAAGTAATGGCAAAACGACAACAGCCAGTCTATTATATCATCTATTATTTCCGCGCTTCAGCCATCAACTATATTTAGCGGGAAATATTGGAGTTCCTTTAACCTCGATAGCTAAGGAATTGACTAATGAATCAATTGTTATTTTGGAAGTCAGCAGCTTTCAATTGGAAGATATCGATTTATTCTCTCCAAAAATTGCTCTCATTACTAATTTATCCCCTAATCATTTGGATAGTGTGAATACATTGGAGGAATATTATAATTCCAAGATGAATCTTCTGAAAAATCTAAAGAGTGGCTATTTTATTTTGAATAGTGATCAAAAAGAAATAATCAAAAGAATACCCGGCAAAGCGCTTAATATAATACCAGTAGGAAAAGAGCAGGAAAATGTTATTTTTTACGATGAGAAACATTTATATTATCTAGGTAGGAAAGTCTTTTCATTCGCCAAATCGCATCTAAAAGGTGATCATAATAAGGAAAATATGGCTCTAGCCAGTGCAGCAGCGCTAGCAAGTGGTTTGAGTGTTAATGAAATAGTTAGAGGTTTAGAAACATTTACTGGTGTACCATATCGCTTAGAATTCATCAAGCGCTATAAGTCTATCGATTTCTATAATGATTCCAAGTCTACTTCGCCTATGGCAACATTATCTGCATTAAAAGTTTTTTCAGGACAAAAGATCTATTTACTCCTCGGTGGCAAAGATAAAAAACTTTCATATAAATCCCTAGCTGATGTAGCTATAGAAAAGATCTATGCTTTTGGGGAAATAAGAGATTTGATTAAAGATGAATTAGTAAATGTGGAGGCTTTCAATAATCTTCAATCGGCGTTTGAGAAGTTGTTGAAAGAAGTAGAAGAGAATTCTGTTGTTTTATTTTCTCCCGGCACTTCATCTTTAGACCAATACCGTGATTATAAGGAACGCGGAGCGCATTTTAGTGAACTAGTGAGGAATATCAAATGAAGCAATTCAAAAAGCTATCAATCGATGGCAAGTATGTTTTGGTGCTCACTCTTATATTGACTGCTATTGGCGTATATATGGTCTATAGCGCTTCTAGAGTTTGGGCCTTCAGTAAACTTGGAGATTCCTATTACTATCTTAAGCGACAATTAGTTTTTGCTGCTATTGGCCTAGGTTTATTATATCTAGGGATGATGATCAATGTCGAGACATTGAAGAAGAATGCCAAAAAACTGTTGATCATCAGCTTTATCCTTCTAATATTAGTTTTAATTCCAGGAATAGGAATAGTGCGCGGAGGAAGTCGAAGCTGGTTCGGATTTGGCTCTTTTGCATTTCAGCCTGCTGAATTATTCAAGATTGCTATGATCATATATGGCGCCAAAGTATTATCTATCAATTACCGCGATTCCTACTTATTTCTAAAAAAAGTTTTTCCGATTATTTTCATCTGCATGGTTGGCTTTGGTCTAATAATGCTTCAACCTGACTTTGGAACTGGCTTGGTGCTATTAGCGGCCATTATAGTAATGACACTAATTTCCCGTGCTAAAGTTAAAGTGTATATTCGTCTGGGTCTAGTGGGTTTAAGTGGACTGGTTGGATTAGTTTTGAGCGCTCCTTATCGTTTGGCAAGAATCACAGCTTTTATCAATCCTTGGCAAGATCCATTGGGGAGCGGTTTCCAGATTATTCAATCGCTCTATGCCATTGGTCCTGGAGGAATTATTGGTATGGGTGTCGACAACTCCATACAGAAATATTTCTACCTTCCAGAACCACAGACCGACTTCATATTTTCCATAATTGCGGAAGAGTATGGCTTTATCGGTGGCGGATTCGTGATATTTTTATTTATTATGCTTTTATTTAAAGGACTCAATATTGCCAAGAAATCGGATAATCATTTTTCTGCATTTTTGGCGGTGGGGATCGTTAGTTTGATTGGTATACAAGTCATTATCAATCTAGGAGTTGTTGTCGGTTTATTGCCAGTAACTGGTATAACACTGCCGTTAATATCCTATGGCGGATCTAGTCTTACCATTATGCTTTTTTCCATAGGTTTATTATTAGGACTATCGATGGAGAAAGAACATGAATAAAAAGAAAATATTAATTACAACTGGTGGAACAGGTGGTCATCTTTATGTGGCTTTAGCAATTGGCGAATATTTTTCGAATGATTATACTGTTTATTATGCTGGAACTAAAGACAAGATGGATGCCAAAATAATTGCTGAACGGGGCTATCCATATCTATCCTTGCCAGCGACAGGATTTGAACGGGGCATTAAGAAAAAGATTGCCAGCCTAAGGGCGCTTCTACAAAGTCGTAAAAAAATAATAACTTTCATAAAGCAAGAAAAAATAGCAGCAGTAATCAGTGTCGGTGGATATTGTGGTATCGCCGGAGTACTAGCGGCTAAGCATTGTCGAATTCCTGCTTTTCTTCATGAGCAAAATGCAATTGTTGGTAAAGCAAATAAATTTTCCTCTCGCTACGTTACTTATTCCTTTACCTCCTTTCCCAATACTAAGATTAATAAAGCCTGCTTTACAGGTAATCCTTGTGGTGAACGAGCGAAGAAAATGTTACTTACGAAAGTGAAACTACCAACAGACCAGAAAATAATTGCTTTTGTCGGTGGCTCGCTAGGTGCTAAACATTTTAATGAAGTGGTTTATAAAATGCTGAAATATCCTCGCAATTATCACGCCATATTTATCACAGGACAACGCTATTTTTCAGAATATGGCGCGCTAGATAATGCAACTATTTTGCCATACACAGATGAACTCCCCGCGATGTTGAGTAGATGTGACTTAGTCGTATCGCGAGCAGGAGCCAGTATTATTGCTGAATTACTAGCACTAAAAAAGCCGATGATTCTGATACCTAGTCCAAACGTTACCAATAATCATCAATATTATAATGCCTTGGCGGTAAAAGATTATGGAGCGGTCATAATAGATGAAGAGGATCTAAATGACAAGGTTCTGGAAATAGCAATCGCCAAAGCCCTCAGCGATTACCAATTTCTTCTAGCGCCATATAGTTATAAAAGCGATGGCGATAGTCGACAAATAATAAAGGAAAGAGTGAGTGAGGTTATCAATGGAAAAGTTGAAAGAGAAAATAGCTAAATTCGGTTATTTAAAGGAAAATGTCGCATTATCAGGAATGACAACCCTAAAAGTAGGTGGTATTGCAAGATATGTGATTGAAGTATATTCTGCTAAAGACTTAGTCGACTTATTATTTGTACTCAAGAAAGAAAAAGTGCCATATTTCATTCTCGGTAATGGCTCGAATTTATTAGCATCTGATGAAGAATATTCGGGCGTCATTATTTCACTAAAAAAATATCTAGGAAAAATTGAAGTGAATGGAGAGCAGATGAAAGCTGAAGCTGGAGCTGGCTTAGCAGCACTCGGCTTCGAGGCATTGAATGCATCGCTTACTGGTTTAGAATGGTCGGTACTGATACCAGCTAGCATTGGTGGAGCGATAATGAGCAATGCCGGCGCCAATGGCGAATGTATTAGCAACAATCTGATAAGCATCGAAGTAATATTGGATAATAAGATCAAAATTATGCAGAAAGCTGATATAGATTTTGGCTATCGATATTGTTCATTAAAAGAAAAGGGAGCTATTATACTTAGTGCCACCTTCCAACTGGCGAAAGGGGAAGAACATGATATTGAAGAAAAAATGCTCGCCTTTCGAAAAAAGCGGCTTACCACCCAGCCATGGGATTTACCATCTGCTGGATCAGTATTCAAAAATCCACCAGAGCATAAAGCATATCAGTTAATAATCGATAGTGGATTGAGTGGGAGTAATTTTGGCGATGCTCAATTGTCTACCAAACATCATAATTTTATAGTAAATGCTGGGAAAGCCGAAGCGGCTGATGTTAAAAGATTAATTGAACATATTAAGAAAATGGTTTATAATGAATTTGGTATATTATTAATGGAGGAAATAGAATATTTCAATTAGTGATATGGAAAAAAGTAGTGATTTTTTTAAAGAAAAAGAAAAGAATGCCCAATATGGTCGCTTGGCTAGGAAGAAGAGAATTGGTGTCGTAGCCATTGTCTGGTTTTTTATTGGCCTTTATTTTATTACTCCTTTATCAAAAGTAGGCACTCCTAAGGTTAAAGATTTAGTTTATTTAAATCGCAATCAAATAGTGCAAGTTAGCCATCTAAAGAGTCAATCATTTATATGGGATGTTGAATCTAAAAAAGTCGAGTCCTTAATAAATAATAGCAATTCTGATTTTATTTTATCTAGCAAAGTTAGTAAAGGACTCAATGGTATTACTATATCCATCAATGAATTATTTCCAGTCGCACAAGTTAATACCTCGTCTTATTTGTTTACTAATCGAAAGGGTGAGACTATTTCGCGAGTCATTGACTTAAGTTATTATTCACAAGATAGTTATAGTCATCTTACTTCAAGTCCTTTTGGAAATCCATTGGAAAATTTACCGCGTCTTATTAATGATAGTGGCATTAATGATTTTAAAGTCATTGCTCGAGCACTTGGAGAATCCGATGTCGAGTTGATCAATTATTATTTAAGCGAAATTACTCTAACTCCTGTAAATGAAAAATATAAAGCCGAACTTCTGATTTTTGACTCGGCAATTGTGAATAATTATGATCATCACATCCGAATTGTTTTCGATAATCCTGAAAAAATAAGTGTTTTTCTTACTAAAGGCTACTATCGTAATGCCGTTAGCCACTTCAATAATTTTCCAAATGTTGAAAACTTTCATTTCTTTAATGGAAAGGTCACGCAATGAGTAAACTAAAGGTAGCTCTAGAAATTCATTGCTCGGGTCTGGCAATAATGGCTGGTCATTTCATTGATGGAGAAATGTATCCTATATATTTTCAAACCTATTCCAGCTATTACATTAAAAATTTTCAAATCGTTGATCAGCGCTTTGCTGAGGAAATAAAAAGTTACCTAAGTGAATTAGAAAAAAAGATTCATAGTAGCGAATATGATTTAATCCTTGTTCTTCCAAATGTTAATCTCGATTTTTTCAAATGCGAGGCACGAGTAAATTTGCCACAAGGCCTAGTTTCTTTTGATGATATTAAACTCCTCAAGCACGCTGCGATAACTAACTTCAATGATCAGAGTAGAGAAGTAGTAGAGATTATTATCGATAATTATCAACTTCGATCACGGAATAGTTCAACATTATCTTATCTGGAGGCGCCGATTGGCATTCCTAGCGAGGAGCTATCAGGTAATGGTATTTATGTAGCGATGGATAAAGAATTAGCACACTCCTATGTCAATGCGTTATCGGCCAAAAATATCCCGCTTTCCTCTGTTATAGTTGCCGCTAATTGTTACCGTCATTATTACTTGGGACTAGTTCTGGTAGACAACTATATAATCATAAATAGTGACTATTATCATAATAGCATAACTTTTATTATTAATAATCAATTACTGGCAGTGAAAGAATTTAAAATTGGCATTGCTCATATTGATGAGTTAATCGCGAAAACCTTTGATCTTTCGATTTCTATTGCTAGCAATTTGCGTTCACTTTATTTCGATTTTCAACCTACTAGCCAAATTATTTATCGGCGGAAGGAAAATGATAAGGAACTCATTATCACACAAGAGGAATTGAGCTTAGTAGTTTTAAAGGTTCTACATTTAATCGTCAAAGAAATAGAAAATACGATAATTAGCGTAATCGGCAATCGGGAAATCGCTATTTACGGTCAAGGAATGCTGTTTGACATAAATAATTTTTGTCAATTTTATACTACTACTAGCAAGCGTGTAATTTCGACAATAAGACCTAGTATGATAGGGGCAAGGAAATTCGAGGCCATTGCACTTATCGGAGCAATTATCGCTAATAAATAAGCGCCTTGTCTTTCCTTTGTGAAAGGAAAAGACATGGATGAGCAAAGAAAGACGCAAAAAGCGCGGATTAAAGTAATTGGTATTGGTGGTGGTGGCAATAATGCTGTCAGTCGGATGATTGAAGAAGGCATTGCTGAAGTCGAATTCTATATTGCTAACACTGATGAACAAATATTATCCTCTCTCCCTTGTGCCAACAAGATTTTTTTAGGCAAAACAGCTACTAGAGGTTTAGGGGCTGGTTCAAATCCCGCTTTAGGGCGAGCTGCCGCACTAGAGTGCGAAGGAGAAATTAAAAAAATCCTTGAAGGCAGCGATTTAGTCTTTATTGCTGCTGGCATGGGCGGCGGTACCGGAACTGGTGCTGCACCAATTTTTGCAAAAATTGCTAGGGAATTAGGCGCTTTAACAATAGCAGTTGTAACTCGTCCTTTCTCATTTGAAGGAAAAGATCGCAATGTCTTTGCTAGTGAGGGATTGCAGGAATTACGACATAATGTCGATTCATTGCTCGTGATATCTAATGATAGACTTTTACAATCGAAAGGCGAAATACCGCTGAAAGATGCTTTTAAAGAAGCCGATGATATACTGCGTCAAAGCGTTCAAACAATCACAGAGTTAATTACTATTCCCTCTTTAATTAATCTCGATTTTGCGGATATAAAAAATATTATGTCATCGCGCGGAATGGCGATGATTGGTCTAGGACGTGGTCGGGGAGTGAATAAGGCCAAAGAAGCCGCCAATATGGCCATCAATTCGCCATTACTGGAATCCTCGATAATAGGAGCTTCGCAAGCTATTGTTTCAATAACTGGTGGTAGCAAGCTGACATTATTTGATGCTAGTGATGCAGTAGAAGTAATTCGCAATGCCTCTAGTGCTAATGTGAATATTATTTTTGGTGTCTCCATCAATGAACTATTCGATGATGAAATTTTTCTAACTTTAATTGCTACTGATTTTAATGAGCAATTAGAGAAAGAAAAAACACCGGATAAAGAGAAGCAATATAAAGAAAATTTTTCCAGTCTTATTGACATTGATAAGACCTTGGATAACATCGATTTAAGCAATGATGATAATAAGATAATACTGCCATCATTTCTGAGGAAAAGATAGTGAAATTCGTAATTAAACTATTAGTATTTGCGGCAGTTATCTTATCAGTTTCTATGTATATAACAACTCTTAGTCCGAAAAAAGAATTATATATGATTCGCTTTGATACTTTAGGTGGTACACCGATTGTTAATCAGTATGTTGAAAGAGATTTTTATGTCCGTCGTCCAGAAGATCCGTATAAAGAAAATCATACTTTCATTGGTTGGTTTAAAGATGATATATGTGAAGAAAAATTTGTATTTTATAATACCAAAATTCAAGGCAATATGGTCTTATTTGCTGGCTGGGAAGCGATAGAATCTTTATAATAATTCTTTTCGATTAGCTACTGCGTTGCCTCTTATTAGATAGATAGGTGGAATATCAAAAATCGTCTTAGCTCCATAGTTTTTATTATTTGCCAATTGCATCACAGCTCGAGTAAATGCCAGCAGAACAAAAGAAGTAAATTCCGGATTGCTGTCCAACTTCAAGCTGTATTCGATAGATGCCTTGCAGTTTTGCGAAGTTTGCCCTACGGTAATTATGTTACCGCCATGGGGCATTTTATTATGGTTAGATAAAAATTCTTCTTCGCTAATAAAAGTGACATTTGTATGGTAGGGAGCAAAATAATATGGCATATTGACGATCTTGGCTCTAATCTCTTCCTGATTATAACCGTCTTTGATAACGACAAAGCAATCGCGATAATGCTTTTCACGGGGAGTCATTTTTTCATGATTTTCGAGGCGAACTCGATCTATCGCGTCTTGAATTGGTATTGTATATTGGACAGCATATTTGACGCCAGCGATTCGCCTGATAGCCTCCGAATGTCCTTGCGAAACACCTTTACCCCAAAAAGTATGGATATTGGCATGCGGCAAAATCGCTTTATTATATAAGCGAATTAAAGAAAATAAACCAGGATCCCAACCGACGGAAACTATTGCTACTTTCTCATGTAATTTAGCAGATTCATCAACTTTATCGAAATGAATATTTATTAAATCATGGTTATCATAACTATCAATAACGTGGAAATGTTGAGTGATTATTGGTGTTTGCTCGACTAAATCATTAGCTGATCCGCCACAAAGTATCATGACATCAATAAGATTGCGGTATTGCAATATATTATCTAAAGACTCAACCTTGACGTTTTCCTTATTAGTCTTAATGGATTTTGGATCGCGTCTTGTAAATATAGCGACCAGAGCAATGTCATCTTGATACTCGACTGCTTTTTCGACGCCTTGTCCCAAATTACCATATCCGACTATTCCAATTCTAATCATTAAATATATCCTTTCTTCACAAGTAGTTCCGCTGTTAAAATCGCCCCACCAGCAGCTCCGCGAATAGTGTTATGTGAGAGGGAAATGAATTTGTAATCATATTGTGTATCTTGGCGTAATCGCCCAATAGAAATTCCCATACCATTTTGGTAGTTGCGATCAATTCTAGTTTGTGGTCGATCATTTTCACTAAAATATTGGAAAGTTTTCTTTGGTGCAGAAGGTAAGTCCAATTGTTGTGGAATGCTAGTAAATTGTTCCCAACGACGAATTATTTCTTCTTTACCAACTTTATTTTTCAAAGTAAAAAATACGGCTGCTAGATGACCATCACTTACCGGTACTCTCAAGCATTGCGAAGTGATATTGATTTTATTGTTATTTACAATTTTTCCGTCCTGAACTTCGCCCCAAATTTTTAATGGTTCAGTATTAGATTTTTCTTCCTCGTTACTGATATAAGGTATGATGTTATCCTGTATCTCTGGAAATGTATCGAATGTTTTGCCAGCACCTGATATTGCCTGATAAGTAGTAATCAAAACTTTTTCAATTCCTAAATTCCAAAGTGCATGGAGGGGAGGAAGATAACTTTGCAAAGAACAATTGGATTTAACAGCAATGAATCCTCGCTTAGTATTTAATCTTTTCCGCTGGGTAGCGATAATGTCGAGGTGATTGGGGTTTATTTCAGGTATAATCATTGGAATATCATCTATCCAACGCGTTGCACTGTTATTGGAGATGACTGGGCATTCAAGCCGAGCATATCCCTCTTCTAACGCAATGATTTCCTGCTTCTCTATATCTACAGCTGAAAAGATAAAATCAACTGATTTTGCAATATACTCCATATCTCGGGCGGCATCATAAACGATCATATCACGATACTTATCGATATTAGTCGGCATGTTCCAACGTTTTTGCATTAAACTTCCATATTTTTTTCCAGCAGAATTACTGCTGGCGGCTAAGATAGTGATTTCAAACCATGGATGGAATTCTAAAAGTGATAAAAAACGTTGACCAACCATTCCAGTCGCACCTATTATCCCTACTCGATATTTTTTCATAGAATCTCCTTTAAACTTTCAATCTGAATATATTTAATTTGAGCAATCTTAAGTGAGTGCTAGTGACTCTCTTTCAATCATATGGTTTATTTTCCTTTGCTAATACTAATCTGCAGATTAATCATTGATAAAATTCTATGTAGTTAGCATATATTAATACTACTAATATCAATATTGGGAAAAAAGGAGAAAGTATATGTTTAAAGGATCATTCGTGGCAATCGTTACACCGTTTAATGATGATTTATCGATAAATTATGAAAAGTTTTGTCAATTAATAAAATGGCATATAGAAAAGGGAACTGATGGCATAGTTGTTAGTGGCACGACCGGGGAAGCTTCTACATTAAGTGATGAAGAAAAGTTTAAACTGTTTGAGCTTGCTGTTAAGACCAGTGCTAAGCGCATACCAATTATTGCTGGAGCAGGAAGTAATTACACTGAGCATTCTCTTCATATAGCAAAAAAGGCAAAGCATCTTGGTGTCGATGGTTTACTTCTAATAAACCCTTATTACAACAAGTGTAATCATGAGGGGATGTATCAGCACTTCGCTAGAATTGCTAGCAATGTTGATTTGCCAATTATGCTTTATAATGTGCCCTCACGCACTGGACAAGCAATTCCGATTGCAGTAATTCAGCGACTGGTTAAAGATTTTAATAATATTGTCGCCATTAAAGATGCTGGCGGCGATTTCAATTATTCACTGAAGATAGCATCTATCAAGAAGTTGGCCCTATTTGCTGGTGATGATAATCTCCTGCTTCCAATACTGGCATTAGGCGGTCAGGGAGTCGTTTCGGTAGCAGCGAATATCTTGCCAACAGAGTTTGCCGCAATTTGTCATCTTTATTTTGCTGGACAGAGTGAGAAAGCGCTGGAATTAGCTATTAAATATCAGGATTTAGTGGAAAAATTATTTATCGAAGTTAATCCAATACCAATTAAGGAGGCTATGAATTTAAAAGGACACCTAGTTGGCGGTTATCGTCTACCTCTAACTCCGATGACAGAAGTTGATAAAGCAATTCTCCTGGAGGCGTTAGGGAAAATATGAAGATACTAATCGTCGGTTATGGAAATATGGGGCAAGCTTTAGAAAAATTAATATTAGAAGAAGGACGGCATGTGGTCATAGATATAAGAGGTAAAACTTTAGAAAAAATAGACTTTAATAATGTTAATGATTTTGATGTTTTGATTGATTTTTCCCATCCAAGCAATCTAGATGATATTTTGACTTTTATAAAATCCCACAAGAAAAATGCAGTTTTATGTACTACTGGCTACAAGGATGAGGATCTAGCAAAAATTTATGAAGCCTCTAAGCACGTAGCAATCTTGTATTCAAGGAATATGTCTCTAGGAATTGCTATAATGAAAAAAGCGATAAGAGAAATAAATAAGGCGCTGGATTATAGTTATGATATAGAAATCATCGATAATCACCATAATAAAAAACTGGATGCCCCAAGCGGAACAGCATTGATGCTTTTTGAAGAATTGAAGAAAGATTATAACTATCAGATGATTGAAAGAAATCACGGCAATAAGAAGAGAAGTAAGGATGAGATAGCAATTCACTCGATTCGTGGAGGCACTGTTCCTGGCGAGCATCAAGTGTTATTTCTAGGTGAGGATGAAAATCTAGAAATTAGGCATATTGCCTATTCGAAGAAATTATTTGCGATAGGCAGTATTCGGGCAGCAGAATTTTTGCTTGACAAGACTCAAGGATTTTTTACTATCGATGACATCCTTTAAAATTGGTGGAAATATATTAATACTTATCTATCTACAAATATCTCGTAATTTTTTCCTTGACAAGAGTAATTCAATTCATTATAATTAGCTAGGTATAAGAAAGTTGGGAGGTTATTATGGCAGTACCATTTAGAAGAACCGGAAAAACAGCCAAGAGATTGCGCCGTACACATTTCAAGTTAGCGCAAGCTACTATAACTACTTGTCCTAACTGCGGCAGTCACATAAAACCGCATCATGTTTGCCGCGAGTGTGGTTATTACAAGAATGAAAAAGTTGCTAAGGACTAGCAATTTTTTTTATATATTTATTTAACTTTTTAGATATTGCTCGCATTTACTTGGAGTGACAGAAATAGTTTTGGATTGCAAAAAGTGGACTAAACCGGGAACCTTTTTATCTTTTTTGACACTGGAAGCAGGTGCATAGTAGACAGTGACTAGTCGCTCTTGCTGATAGTTAGAATAGTAGGCAGCAATAGAGGCATAGATATCGATAAGCTGTGGATTAAAATCTTTGACAATAACATGAGCACCACTGCCACTTGCAATATGGAATATGTAATCATTAGCCGTAGCTACCTTTCCAGTGAGTAAATGATTTTCCCGATTATTTCGACCAACTAGAACTTTTGAGGATTGTATATTATAATTAATAAATTCTTTTTTCAAATTATTTTTGATCCTTTTAACAGATGAAACTATATGATATTCAGCAAATAAGCGCTTGATATCATCGAGTTCACTATTCTCGATTTGCCAAGGAAGTGCAGTTAGGAGGGCTAATTCTTTTTCTACTGCCACGAGCATACTATCAATTTTTTCTCGACCAACCTTGCTCTTTTGATATTTTTCAAAAGCTGCCTTAGCATTTTCTTTAAGAGTTAAAGTTTTATCTAAATCATAAGTATCTGAATCATCACTAATTTTATCTAACGAAGCAGATAAGTCCAGTCCGCTAGCATAAATCGCTTCGCCAATTAGACGATATCGTTCAGTGCTAACCAACTTCTTTTGCTCGCTCAAAAGGGAATCGCGTCGATGTCTAGCGCTAGCAATTTTACTATTTACAATATCGATGTATTTCTGATTATTTTGAGTCGCTGATTGCACTTTAAAGAAATCAATTAAACCTGATAGAATCGGTACTTTTTCAATATTGTCTTGTGATGAAGAGGGAAATAAATGAAAATCTTTATTGCCATAAATATAAAAGGAGTCACTTGTGACAATCTTATTGTGTAATGATTTTATATCAGTATAAGGTAGTTCTTTTTTTATTGTATTTGATAAGTATTTATTCTCTTCAAGTAGAGCTAAAATATCGCGAGTTTTATCTTCAAGCATTTCAAGGTGAAGAGGTAGTCCTGGAACAATAGGCACTTGGTCTGGACGATTAATATGGAAAAAGCAATCGATAATGGTATTGTTAGAATCAGTAAGAATTATATTGGCTTGGCGACCAGTAATTTTATAGTAAAGGAAGTTAGTTTGCCGAATATAATATTGATCAGTTTTGGAAATTGTTAAGCGTAATATGCGATCATTATTGATTATTTCTGCCTCTTCAATTCGTCCTTGAAGTAAATATTTTTGAGTAAGTGCAGCAAAATTATCCTTTTTATTATCTTCTAAACGCTTATCGGTCAGAGCAAAGAATGGTGGATTAATAGATAAAAATAGCGAGTAGCTATTACCATTATAAATTCTAATAATAAAAGCATTATCTAGAGAATGAATTCTATCAATTCTCGCCCCAATAAGTGAGCTCTTGATTTTTTCATATAAATAAAAGAAAGTGATTTGATCAAACGCCATAAACTTATTATAACAAATTTATTATTAAAATCATTTACTTTTAAGTTTTTTTTTTGTATAATCTTGGCAACAGACGACAAATCATAATGAAAGGATAATAATATGAAGAAAGTTGATGGAACTGCCATATTTGCTTTGGGCGGACTCGATGAAGTCGGCAAAAATACTTATTGTATTGAGCAAAATGACACGATTTTAATTATAGATGCAGGTTTATCGTTTCCTGAGAATGATTTACCAGGTATCGATTATGTAATACCAGATTATGTTTATCTCAATGATAATCAAGCCAAAGTTAAAGGCTTAGTAATAACTCACGGACACGAGGATCATATTGGAGGAATTCCCTTTTTAGTTCAAAAAGTCCATATTCCTGTAATTTACGCTACCCGCTTAGCGGCCGCACTAATCAGAGCAAAATTTGATGATTTCAAAATTCGTAGTCGACCTCCAATTATTGAAATCGACCAACACTCAAAAATTAAAGTTGGAGAATTCGATGTGTCTTTTTTCTCCGTAACACACTCCATACCAGATGCGATTGGTGTAGTAGTCTACACAGCCAATGGTAATATAGTGACTACTGGAGACTTTAAAGTCGATTTAACACCTCTAGGTCCAGATATTGATTTAACTAAAATGGCTCGCATTGGTCAAGAAGGAGTAACTTTACTTTTAAGTGATTCCACCAATGCCGAAATTGATGGATATAGTATAAGTGAAAAAGAGGTCATTTCCTCTATACGCGATGTTTTTAGTAATGCCAAGGGTCGATTACTTATCGCCACTTTTGCCTCTAACGTTTTTCGTATTCAGCAAATAGTGGAAACAGCTGTAGAATTTAAAAGACGAGTAGTAATTTTCGGTCGCTCGATGGAGAAGGTAGTTACTATTGGTCGCCAGCAAGGCTATATTCGTTGTCCGGATAATTTTATTATTACTCCTGAATTGATTAAAACATATAAAAATGAAGAGCTACTTTTTCTTTGTACTGGTTCGCAAGGTGAGCCGATGGCTGCTCTATCACGTGTTTCCACTGGTCAGCACAAACATCTGAAGTTAATACCAGGCGATACAGTTGTTTTTTCTTCCAGTCCAATACCTGGTAATACGAATAGTATTAATAAGGTTGTCGATCAATTGGCAAGAGTGGGAGCGATAGTTCTTACTAATTCAATTTTTACTAATCTTCATACTACTGGTCACGCTTTTAAGGAAGAGTTAAAATTGATTCTAAAAATCTTTAAGCCAAAATACTTTATGCCAGTCCATGGTGAATATAAAATGCAGAGAATTCATTCTGATATCGCTGCCTCAGTTGGCATACCACCACAAAATTGTTTCATATTAGGGAATGGTGACCGTCTGATACTAAAAAATCAGGAAGTATTTTATGGCGAACGGGTGCAAACCGATTCTATTTATGTCGAGGGTAATGATATATCCGGTCAATCAACAGCAATAATCCGCGATCGGAAGATTATGTCGGAAGACGGCATGGTTGCTGTAATCATTACTATTGATTCTAGAACAAATACTTTGTTTAAGTATCCTACTATAATTTCCCGTGGATTTGTCTATATTCGCGAACGCAGTGAATTGATAACTGAGGCGGAAAGAATAGTGCGCTTTGCGCTACTGGAACTACTGAAAAATAAATGTACTTTTGCTGATATTAAAAACACGATAAGAAACACTCTATCTACTTTCCTGTTCTCACAAACTCATCGTAATCCTATGATTATTCCGGTGATTTGCAATAGAGTAGAGGATTAATTTCTTATGAAAGTCGTTCTAGCTTCTTCATCGCCAAGAAGAATTGAGCTGATTCGTCAGCTTTTTTCTAATGTAATTATTGCGCCAGCGAACATCGATGAAGATAGCATTCCTATTGGACCAGATTATCCGCTTCCTGTTGCACTAGCAAAATTAAAAAAGGTGGCTTCAAAAGAACGGGTAGAAATTATTATTGCCGCCGATACAGTCGTCTATCTTGATGGTACTTATCATCAAAAACCAGTAGATATAGAGGATGCTAGAAAAATTTTGCTAACTTTAAAAGGCCATACACATATTGTAAAAACGGCAGTGGCAATTCTAAAAAACAATGAAATTATTACATTTATCGAAGAGAGCTTTGTTACATTCAAGAACTTTACTGATAGTGAATTAGAAAAATATCTAGCTACTGGCGAATATCGCGATAAATCAGGAGCCTATAGCATTCAAGGCGATGCTCGTAATTTTCTTGGTGCTACCTATCGGGGTGATTATGATAATATCGTTGGCTTACCTGTAGCGAAAATAAAAAAAGTTCTCGATTTATAGGCCATAAAATAGTTGCCTCCAATTTAATCTCATATAATAAACCGGAGGTCATTAAATTGAATAACTATTATAATCCAGCACAGCCTAACGTTCGAACTGTCACCTATAAAAAAACAGATGATCGTTCGCAAGCGACAATAGGTCCTGCGCTTCCATTTATTGCTGGCGCCCTAGTCGGCTCTGCCATAGGCGGCTATCCACCAAATTATTATAGTGGCTACAACTACTATGGATATTCCTATCCTGCCTATCCACCAGTTGCTGGCGCCCCATATTATCCAGGTCCATTTTATTAAAAACTATATCGGCTGTTAATCTACAGCCGATTCTTTTTTCTTTATCTATGATAATTCTTAAATCTATCTTTACATTATTACTAGCATGTGCTAAAATCTAGATAGTTATCTAAGGAGAGTAGTATGCAA